>CAUYPO010064360.1:0-14440 GCA_963574435.1 Cheirogaleus major | reverse complement strand
TTGGGCATCTACCCAAAAGAGCATAAGTCATTCTATTATAAAGACATCTGCACCCGAATGTTTATTGCAGCACAATTCACTATTGCAAGGTCTTGGAAACAACCCAAGTGCCCGTCAATTCAGGAATGGATAATTAAAATTTTGTATATGCTCACAATGGAATATTACTCAATTCTAAGAAACGACAGCGAGCTAACACCGTTTATGCTATCCTGGATAAAGCTTAAGCCCGTGAGGCGACACAAGATCTGGAAAATGGGCTATACATCTACTCACCATCAAATTGGTACTGACTGAGTTAAACTATGATTCTCAAATAGTTGTAATGTTCACCAAGGAGTGGCATGGGGGAGACCCTCATCTTAGGGATGTGAGGTACATTGTTGGGGGGAAGGGATTACCTCTAACCCTCCTTAGGGAGAGGCAAAGATATACAATGTAACTAAAATGTAAAAAAAAAAACAACCAAACAAACAAAAAAATCTTTTATCAGGTGGTGGACTGGTGGGAGGGGGAGGAGGGGAAAGGTGTATATGGACATAATGGGTGAGAGGCGCACCACCTGAGGGTTGGACACGCTTGAAGCTTAGGCACGGCGGGGTGGGAGAGGAGTGCCAGGGGCAATATATGTATCCCCGACAATACTTGTACCCCCATAATAAAAAATAAATAAATAAATAAAATAAAAAAATAAAAACTTTGGGGATGGGGTGCAAGCAGGATGGAGTGTGAGGCAGCTTTTGTTGGCCACTCTTCCCTGTAACTCTCATCCTCCTTCCTGCTTCCTGGTGTGTGGACAAATGGCTAAATCTGCAAAAAGCACCTGGTAACTATGAGGGAAGGGTTAAGAGAATCATGAAACCCTTAACTCTGAATTCTTTGTATGTATAAATGAATTCCACAAACCACCCACTTCCAGACTTATCTTTACATGAGGACCCCTATTATGCATATATTTCAGATCTCTATTTCTTGCAGCAAAACATGATTCCCAACTAATACACTGCTCTTTTGGGAGATCTTATAGGTGAGTCAATTACTAAATTAAATAAACATCCATATTAGCAGAATAAATTGAAGGCCCATATATATATAAAAGGAGGAGATACACGAATTCACAATTTCTACCATATGTTTGAAGTAAAAGTGTCACAACCTAAGTCCAAGTGAGATGGCCAAAAGATATAAATGGAATTAAAAATCCTGCCATGAAATACATTATCTCATTCTCTCCCTGAATTACCATTTTGACTCAAATTACAATATGAGAAGAGTTAAATATGGAAACTATTAATTCTAAAACAATGACAAAACAACAAAACTAAGAGTTATCACTAATAAGCAAAGATGATGAAATAGAATCATAAAATATATTCAATCTAAAAGAAGACAGAAAAGAGAAAAATCGGAACAAAGAAGAGATGGGATAAGCAGAAAGTAAGCCTAACTATATCAGTAATCACATTAAATGTAAATAGTCTAAATATCTCAATTAAAAGACAGATTTTCAGATTGGATTTTTAAAAAAGCAAGAACCAACTATATGCTGTTACAAGAAATACACTCTAAATGTAAAAACACAACTATGTTAAAAGTATGTAATAAGACATACCATGCTAACACTAACCAAAAGACAGCTGAAGTAGCTATATTAATATCAAACAAAGAAGATTTCACAGCAAAGAATATTATTAGAAATAAGAAAGGTCACTTTGTAATGATAAAGTGTTCGATTCACCAAAATGAGATAATACTACTAAACATTTACACATCTAACAACAGAGTTTCAAAAACTGCAAAGACAAATAGATACAATTAAAGTGGGAGTTCTGAATAACCAGTCTCAATAATTGATAGAACAGTTGGACAGAAAATCAGAACAGATACAGTAGATTTGAACCTAATTGACATTTATGTACATGCCACCCAATAACAGCAAAATAAATTTCCTTTTCAAGTACACACAGAACATTCACGAAGTTAGATCATATTCTAAGAAATAAAACAAGTCTTAGTAAATTTTAGAAGATTCAAGGCATACAAACTATGTTTACTGAGCACAATGAAATTTAGTTAGAAATCAAGAACAGCAAGATATGTGGAAAGTGCTCCCAAACATGTGGAACATAACAAACTTTTAAATAACTCATAAATCAATGAATAAATCAAAAGGCAAATTAATTAGAAAGTATTTTGAAATAAATCAAAATGAAATCACAGCATGTCAACATTTGTGAAATGCTGCTAAAGCAGTACTCAGGGGAAATTTTATAGCACTAAATGCCTACATTATGAAAGAAAAAATGTCTCAAACAAATTATCTCATTTTCCACCTTAAGAAACTGGCAAATGAAGAGTAAATTAAATCTCAAGGAAGGAGAAAATGTGAAAATAATAAAAATCACAAGCAGAAATCCATGAAATAAAAAACAGAAAACCAAAAGAGAAAATCAATGAAAATAAAACTGGTTTCTTGAGAAGATCAGTAAAATGGGTAAACTTCCAGCTGTACTTATCAGGAAAAAAAAAATAGAGAAGATACTAATTACCAGAATCAGAAATGAGGGAGGTGATATTATTAGAGAATCTGTAGATATTTTTTAAAAAATAAGGAATTGTTATTAACAACTTTATACTAATAAATTTGATAACCTAGATAACCTAGATAAAATGGAGAAACTACCAAAGCTTACTTAAGTAGAAATAAATAACTTGAATGGACATATATATTTTAAAGCAATTAAATTGTAGTTAAAAGCCTTACCATAAAGAAAATTCCAGTTCCAGATGGCTTCAATGGTGAGTTCTATCAAACACTAAAAGAAGAAATAACACCAATTCTACAAAAATTCTTCCAGGAAACTGAAGAGGAAACTATTTCCGAACTTATTCTATAAGGCCAAAATTACTCTGATACTAAAACCAGACAAAGACATTTGCAGAAAAAAAAACCTTTCAAATATCTGTCATTAATACAGATGCAAAGATTGTAGACAAAACTTTAGTGAATTAAATCCAACACAATATATAAAAAGGATTAAACTTTATAATCAGGTGGGGTTTGTTCCTGGAATGCAAGAATACAAAGTTGGTTTAACATTCGAAAGTCAACCAACATAATTTGTTGAATTAAAAAACTTTTATGTGTGTATGCGTGCAATTATTTCAAAAGATGCCTCAAAAAAGCATTTAGCAAAATCCAATATCCAATCCTGGTAAAAATTCTCTGAAAACTAGGAACAAAAAGGAGTTTCTTCAACCTGATAAAGGGCAAATATGAAACCCTACTACTAACATTATATTTAATGGTAAAAGAATGAATTATTTCCTCCCTAAGATTAGGAAAAAGACAAGGATGCCTGCTTTTATAATTTCTGTTCCATATTATAATGAGAGTTACGGTGAGTATAATAAGGGAAGAAAAAGAAATAAAGGTTATCCAGATAGGAAGGAAGAAGTAAAACTGCTTTGATTTACAGACTATTTTGTATTTATGTAGAAAATCTGATGGACTCTACAAAAAAGCTAGTAAAAAATAATAAGAGTGTTTAACAAGGTTACAAATAAAAATCAGTATACAAAAATTTAATTATATTTCTATGTACTAGCAACAAATAATCAGAAATTGAATAGCCATTCATAATAACATCAAAAAATAAGGATAAATCTGACCAAAGATGTGAAAGACCAGTATACTAAAAACTAACAATATTGCTGAGAGAAATTAAAGAAAAATTGAACAAAACTATCAACCAACTTGACCTATTTGACATTTATAGAACACTCTACTCAACAATAGCAGAATATTATCTTAAATAGTAAGATATACCTTCTTATGCATCAAATGACTTATTATTAATAAGACATCAGTTCTCTCCCCAATAGATCTATAGATTCAATGCAATAGCAAACAAAATCCCAGAAGCATTTTTGTAGAACTTGACAAGCTGAATTTATGGAAATGCAAAGTGATTAAAATAGCTGGAACAACTTGAAAAAGAGAAACAAAATTGGAAGACTAATATTACCTGATTTAAAAATTTATTATAAAGCTACAATTATATCAAGACAGTGTGGTGTTGTTATAAATATAGACAAATAGATCAAGGGAATAGAATAGAGAATCCAGAAATAAGTCTGCACAAAAATAGACAACTGCCTTTTGACAAAGGCACAAAGGCAATTTAGTGAAGAAAAAAAGTATTTTCAACACTGCTAGAAAAATTGGATATCCATATGCAAATAAGTAAACTAGGATATATAATCGCACAATACATGCAAAAATTAACTCAAAATGAATCACAGATCTAAATGCAAAACCTAAAACTATAAAACCTCTAGGAAAAAACATGGCAGAAAGCCTTTGTGAACTTGAGTTTGGCAAAGAATTCTTAGATACTACACTAAAAACACAATCTGCAAAAGAACAGATTAATAAATTTGTTCTTCCAAATTAAAAACTGCTCTTCAAAAAATACTACTAAGAGAATGAAAAGATATTAATAAATCACAGACTGGAAGAAATATTTTTTTAAAACTATATCTGATAAAGAACTTGCATCCAGAATACTTTATAAATAACACTCAATAAGAAAGAAACAGTTCTACAACAAATAAATAAATAAGCGGGGGCAAAGGATTTGGACACTTTACCAAAGAAGATATACTAATGGCAAATAATCCCATGGAAAGATGCTCAACATCATTAGTCATTAGAACAACACAAATTAAAACCACAATAAGATACTGCTGCACATCTATTTGAATGACTGAAATTAAAAACACTGACTATATCAAGTGTTGGCAAGGATATGGAAGAACTGAAACTCTTATACATTGTGAATAAGAATGTAAAATGAACAGCCAATTGTCAAGTTTGGCAGTTTCTTAAAAAGTTTATAGACATTTGGGTTGTTTCCAGTTTTTGGCTGTTACAAATAAAGCAGCTCTGAAGACTTGTGTACAACTACCAAAGGATTCAGTCATCCCATGGCGGGTAGTACCCAAGAGAAATGAAAGAATATGTCCATAGACAGACTTGTACAAAAGTTTTCAGAGCAGCTACATTTGTAGTTGTCAAAACCTGAAAGTAATCCAAATGTGATAAGTACCTGAAAGGATAAATTGTGCTATATCCACACATTAGAAGACAATTCAGCAATAGAAAGGAATGAACCAATGGTGCACAGGATGATAGGAATGAATCTCCAATGATTACGCTGAGTGAAAGAAGCCAAACATAAAAGAGAACGTACAGTATGATTATACTGATACAAAGCTCTGGAAAGTGCAAAGTGATCTGAGTGACAGAGAGCAGATCAATGGTGCCTGGGAAAGAGGCGGAGAGAGAGAAGCAAATGGGCGAAATTACAAAGGGGTATGAGGAAACACTAGTAGGTGCTGAATACATTCACTACCATGATTGAAGTGAGGGTTTCAGGGTTGCATAATATGTCAATACTCATCAAATTATACATTTAAAAATGTGCATTTATTGCATGTTGATTTTACTTCAATAAAGCTGTTTAAAAAAAAAAACTAGAGTGTGAGGAGAACATTCAGAGAGAGGCATAAAACCTTCCTATACAAGAGGATAGAGAAAAAAAATCTGAGCTCACCCTAAAATACTGTACATACTGTGCAATTTCAAAGAGTCTGTGGTCATTGGTGGCTGGGCATTCTAAGTGCCCAAGAAGGTACTGTCTTCAGCCTCTCCCAAGAAATATTTATTTGGAAAAATGTTAATACAAAAAAATCACAATACAACGTTCCACTAAGCTTTTTCTATACAAAGCAAATGACTTATACAGAAAAAAAAATACAGTTTGTGTTGAAATAGGCTATTGTAGTGGATCCCACACAAGGGACTGAAATACCATCTGTGGAGCATGTAATCCTATTCATTTATTTGAAAATGGAAAGAGTTTTTAGCTTAATTCCACTCTTATATGGGCATTATCTATTTTCTCCACAGGTCTCACATTGAGTCTCTTTAGGTCGAATCAGATTTAAGTAAAATAAGCAATATGATCCTAATGGACCCAAGTTTCAAAATGTTAACAAGCACTTGGAATAAACTCTAGTTTTCCTAAGCAAAATTCCTAACAACTTAGCCTACAACAGGTCTGATGATACAACTGCAAATTGACTCAATTTGAGAAGGGTTTCAAAATTGTCAGCACACAGTTTAGAGAAGAAACCAAAAGGAACGTAACTTCATTTGGGGCAAATTTTAATTTCCTGCTGGTCTTGTCACGTCTGTGCCTGCGAGGAAAGCAAGATGACTCTATGTACAGGAAGTGCCAAACCAGACTCTTCTGTTTTTAGAATGGCATTTCTCTTGGTCCAACCACTCTCTACGGAGCCACGGAATTCTTTCACAAGTATGTTTTCCCACAGCATGCTTTCCACCACATGGCATTTCCCCTGGTCTGCCTTCTTTCATCTTACTGACACTTGTTTCCAGATGCTTTGGTTCTGGTTATCCAGTGCATCTGAAGCACATGTTAATAATAATACAGGCCAGCCCCAGCGAGAGTTAACAGGGTGGTGAAGGTCATGGTTGGCGTTACCACTCTTCCTGCTCAGTGTTCCTGCCCCTCCTCCCTCCTCGGTGGTGGTCCTTAGACATTTCCTGCTGGATTCAGGTGTCCTCGCGCTCTTCCCACTCTCTTTCCCTGTCTACACCTGTTTCACAGTAAATGGAGTCTGCATCCCCCAGAGCCAAGGATGACTAACAACAACTCAGATTTTTCTTCTCAGGAACCTTTGCATTTCAGGATGGAAGCCCGAAGCCAAATGTCTACACTAAGCAGTAGAATTTCTTCAAAAGGAGGAGGATTAAGGGTCCGAGAGAAAGCTGCAGCAGGGCTTTTGCTACTAGACTTCACCACAAAAACCAATGAATACAAACTTAACTGCCCTCAGGGGCCACGGGATAGATGAGAGAAGTATAACAAGTCAGGTAAGACCTGGGAAACTTTATACAAACACTTGCTCATGTGAAGGAGGTAACTTCCCTTCGGTCCACTGTCTATTGCCACATGGGAATGTCAAACCAGTGTTACCAATAGCCTGATTTTCCCATGGAAGATGAAAGTCCCAAGTTTTATGTTAAAATTTTTTAAAATATAAAACACTGTGTGAACCAAACAAAACATGATTACACATCCAGCCTGCCAGTTTGCTGCCTCTAACACAGACTGCTGGTGCACTGTACACAACAACAGCAACGGTGCTAAAAGAACACAGCATAGAGGGCTTTTAAGTTCTTTGACAGGTTACGTGTTAAACTTCATTGTCCTTCTTCCTTAATTTTAGCTTTTGATCCTGTATCAACTGCAAAGTCTATCATTCATATAGCTATTTTGAATTTCACATCAAGAGCAACTTCATATGCATACTTATTGACAACTTTACTTTTGGTGAACAACTGTTTTCCATGAAATGTCTCTGCTGATAACAGTTCAAACTTTGGAGAGGTCCAGCTGATGCCGTCTCCATCAGTGAGGCCAGTAAAACAGGGACTTACTCCAAGTCACAGCAAAGGTAAGGAAGCACCTATTATACCCTCCCATGACTCAGTTAAAACTTTCCCTTTCTTGAATTGTTACAACTGATATTATAATTGTTCCAAGAAGAAATTAAAGACCCAAAGAGTCTCAAATAAAGTATAAATATTTATAATTACTCAGTCTAAGTTTATAGAAAAGAAAAAAGAATCCCTTAAAGCAGTGTTTTCCAAATAAGTAAATTCTGAGAACTATTAGTTCCATCATGTTCTTAGGGGAAAAAGTGAGGGAGAGGGGACTAAGGAATACCATAGTCAAATGAGTTTGAGACATGCCTTTACTACGGGCTAATGCAAGTCTTCAAGAAGGGGATTCAGCATACAGCATTGACTAAACGAATGGGATAATGCAACGGTGAATTCTGCAGGACAAGAATTCTGCAGACCACAGCTCACACTAGCTGCATGCAACTACAGCTAATGCCCAGGATCCAAGTTTCTGGAAAGCTATTCTCCTCCCTAGATCATCTAGGTGGCATGTTTCCTCTTATGTCCCTCAATTCCATGCTAAGAATAATAAATTAACTTAGCTATTGTTTTTAAGCTTAAACCTCCATTAGTTTGGCTGCCATATCTTTAAACTTGCCACAACCACCTCCGCCCCTCCAATGTGCCCACTGGCCAGCGAGGCCCACCTTGAGATAATGCCCCACCCTGAGACCTAATAAAGAAGTCTGCTTTTCTGTGTGGTAATTGTCTTGAAGCTCTAGCTGATTTCCTTCAAATCTTTTTTAGAATTAGTTGTCAAGGAAAAAAAAATAGGCCTGGAACATGGGATACTACTAAAACTGAAGGAAATAGGAGTGTCAGTGCAGCATTGATTCTATTAGTACATCAGTCTCTGTCTGCCTGTCTGTCTGTCTGTCTCTCTCTCTCTCTCTCTCTCTCTCTCTCTTCCCCCTTCTCCCTTTAGCATCTCTGTGTGTGGCCCAGATGGATGCACTAAGTTTACCGCTGGATTACCCGTAAAAGGGTTGGCAGTCGCTATCCCAGACTAAAAAAATGCAAGTTCTGTCAGCACCTGGTCATGTCAATGTTTTGTGTTTGGTCACTTAGATAAAAATGTCTTTTTTCCATTATTTTAAAATTACTTTGCCCTAAAACGATTTGAACCATAGTACAATAAAAATTGCTGCTCAGTTCTGGGCTTTTATTTATTCCTGCAAGGGGACTGACTAAATTAGCAGGCCTGTAAAAATTCTACCTGTCCTGCAAAGAGTGCAATTTCAGGAACTCATTTTCTAGAGATAAGACAAGGATTTTTTCATTGTTTCCTTTTGGCCTTGTCCCCATGGGACCCTCAAGTCAGCCTTTGTTAAGCAAAAAAACAGGCAGCAGATATGATTTCCACCTGTTTAGATTTAGGCTATCTTAAATTCATAGTGGGTTTTTTAAAATTAAATTCATGGTTTCAATTTATAAAATCCTAAATAGTGAGCAAGCATTGGCAACAAAGTAAAGCAACAAAGGTTTCCTGCATTATTGATTAGATTTCCTATCTTCATTGTCAGCAGACGCCAATGACCAAACATGGAAAACAGAAGTCTGGGTTCCAATAGAAGTGTGGGAAAATTGGAATTTCTGCTGGTGCAGTATGTAGACAAAGGGCCTTTCCTGTATTTACTGGTAGGGTCCTTTGAACCAAGCTGGACTCCATAGCAACAGAGTACAGGTCCCTATGGAAACATGAAAAAATCCGCTGCTAGTGGCCGGAAGGGCATCATGAGTAGGTATATTTGGGAACATATCATCTGACTGTTGCCAGTCAGGGTCTCTTTGGCTAGCCTAACAGGATTGTCTCACTTTTATCTCCACTCAAAAGGGTCTACTTAAAAGAATATATACACTAAAGCTTTTTGGAAATATTTGACAAGATCACAACTTTATCATTAAAGAAGCCTGTGAGAATCGAACAAATCCAGAACAGTAGGCTCTGGCTGCCTTAAAGGTCAAAAAGGGGAGCTCCTCTCCTTAAGCTTCCCCTTTGCCCCCCTAAATCCACCAGTGCAGCCGAGCTTTCCCCTAAACAGCACTCTGCCGACAGAGGACCCTTCGCATCCCACCAACAAGCTGCCTTGCCCTCACTCCAGCTTCTTTAAGCCTGAAACATCTGGGCCTGCACTTCTCAGCTGGAAAAGACCAAATGACATAAAGCCCAGATAAAGAATTATTAATGAATGTGTCCTGACATAATCGCCAGGTGGGGGGAGAAAGTACCTTCAGTGCAGATTTTCCCCAAATCCTTTCCTAGTTGGCCAATATGCCCAAGCCTGCCAACCCCTCTCCTAATCGGACCCCCCAGCGGCTGACACTGAGGCAAATGTGGCTGTTGAGAGTCCTTGCCATGCCCCATACAAAACCGCTCACAATATGATCCTGAGCTGTGCTTCACAAATAGTCCGGCTCACAAAGAGGAAGCTAATTTTTCCTGGGGACAACAGCAGGAACAGTAAACATGACTTCCCAGTTAAATGGCAGAGAGGGATAGAATAAGAGCCCATGGCCTGGTGTGTGATTCAGGAGCTTCAGTCAACACCTCCATGACTCAAGAAGTCCAAAATCTCATCAGATGCCAGATAGCCTAATCCAGGAGTGGCAAATGAGGGCACTCACACCACCCACTGCCACTCCAATCCCATAGCAAAAGTCACTAGTGGGTCACTCTGCTCTTTATCTCTTAGCCCAGACATGGCCTCAGAATCCTTCTGAACACAATGTTCAAAGCAGCCACTTTCAAGAGATAGCACTCTCTTTCCCAAAAAGGAAGCTTTTTGTTATTTCTAGTGTAACATAACATAATATTCCAATAACAAAAAAATAAGAAATAGGGAAAAATGTATGGATTATATAGCAAATAGCCCAGTGTGGCCCCCAAGGTGCCACCTGTGTGGCATAGCTGTCTCCTGGAAGAAGAGCCCTGGGTTAATGAGCTGCATATGTTTTTAAGCCCTTGCTCCAAAATTTAGGTTTTAAACCCACTGCTTTCTGCAGCATGCTATTCAAACAAGAGTAAAGTTCATCTACAAAACTGTTTTTCATATAAACACCAACCACAGCTCCAGCTCCTTATTTGCCTACACCCAGTTCAGTTTTACATAAAGTTGGCCAAGTTAAAAATCAGCTGTGAATATTCATTCACTGCTCTGGTAATCAATTGTCACACTTCTCTCTGTTATGAACAGGAAATCATATACAGTTCAATGTGTGGGAGTTAAGGCTTCTTATTTACGGTTCCAAAGTTCTCTTAATGAGTGCCAAAGATAGGCAGAGCACATCCATGGGAACTGATCTTTCAGCATCAGAGCAAGCCTGCCAGGCAACAGAGTGGGCAACCCAATACCCAAAGCTCTTCCCTCTGTCTTCCTTGTAAGACACACTGCCTGAATGTCCCCATTAGAACTATAACTTGCAGTTAGCATTTGACATCCTCCATCTAATAAAAATAGGGCAAAAGATTTAAGTCTATCCCCCAAAAAACAATCAGAATGGCTCCTTCCTTTGCAGCAGCAGCCAGCAGGAGAAGACAAGGCATCTGGGGCAAAGAGAACAGGGGCTGTGCCCTCTGTCCACTCATGATTCTGCTGCAAGCGGCCCTGCTGGCCATGATACGCTTTCTCTGCCATCGGCCAAGATGAAGCCAACAACATCTGAGTGAGTACATATGGCCGGCCTTGCCTCTGGATTCACCAATCTTCCCACAGGAGGGTAGGTGCCAATTTCCCACTCTGCTGTTCTCTTCTACTGCTTTTCCTGTGAGCTTTCCCATATCCCACGCAACCAAATCTATAAGCAATCCTCAGTGTGCTAAGAGGTCAGGTTACAAATATGTGTTTCCAAATCAGGTGTGTGTACCTCCAAACACATTTTGCTGGAGTTGTAATGTTGTAAATAATGGTTAGGTCCCTAGGACAGCCTCAATAGTTCATTTTCTCCAAAATGTTCCTGAATGAACTACAGTACTGTGGGGATCATGAGTCTTACCTCCTTGCCATGGGTCAACGCATTCACATTTCAGTTTGGGCTGCCAAGAGCTCCCTCACTGCCATGGGATCAGAGATTATTCCTCTCTCCACTGTGCCCATGGTGGGGGGTATTGGGGGAAGACAAGAGGCTGCCCTGGCTCCAAATCATCCCTAGAGCTGCAACAGTCAAGGTCTCGGGAAAGGAGGCCCTGTGGAATTTTAGGGTGAGGAGAGAATGGTGAACTGGATGTTGATGAGGGTAGCAAGGGCTTGGAAGGGCCTGGGCCTCCTGCTGGTTTGACCCTGGGGCATTTGTTGGTCAAGTCTTCCTCCCAAACTATCTTCTGTACCAGCCCCCCCTTCAGCCTGTTTCTCTTTCCTTTTCCAGTGTCACCTGTTGTTTCTAATCAGTGTTTCTGTGGCTCTGTGAAGAGCAAACCAGTCTTACTTTATCTCCCACTCTGTCCCTGGCCTTAAAGCCAAAATACAAATGGCTAATAAACATAAATTTTTAAAGAGAACAGCATCACTAGTAATTAAGGAAATGCAAAATAAAGCCAGGTACCATTTTTTCACCTAACAGTTTGAAAGCAATAGTAACACCTTGTGTTGGTGAGGATGGGCACCCTCACACATTACTGCTGGACATGCAAATTGCTACAACCTGTCTGGACAGCAATTTGGCAGTTTGTATCAAAATGCAGCTTGGTGAGACCATGTGACTGAGTTCTGGCCAATGAAATGTAAAAGGAAATGGAATATGATCACTTCTGGAACCTTTCTTAGGAAACAGCTGGCATTGCCATTTTTCTCCCATTTGCCTTTTTCTCCCACTTATTCCATATGTGGACTGATGTGTGGACATCAATAATGGTATAAAAAAATGAAGACCATACCCTAGAGATGGTGGGGCAGAAAGGTAGAAATTGCCTGGGTTCTCACTGACTTGCCCACTTCTAGGAACCTCATAGCCAAATCTATTCCTAAATGATACAATATGCATATCTTTTGTCCCAGAAATGTCATTTAAAATAATTTACTGTATGAATCACTCCCATGGGCAAAAAGATAGACAAAATGAGGCTCACTACAGCCACTAAAGTAGCACTAGGATACAGCTAGTCTAAGATTATGACATATTAATATAGTAAAATTTAGCTATAAAAATGATTATTATGTGGATATATTTATTTATAAGGAAACACATCCATAATATAATACAAATGAACAAGACAGTTTACAGAAAAAGTATTTATGGCATAAACCTATAAATTTATTTTGGATTTTACAGAAAAAGTATTTATGGCATAAACCTATACATTTATTTTGGATTTAAATAAATGGAAAAATACTTAGAAAGATATACAACAAAATGGTGGAACTATGAGTAATTTTTTCTCTCTTTTTGTCATCTGTTTTCCAAGTTTTTAAATAGGCAAGAAAAATGGCTTCACTATGAAAAATAATTTTAAGTAATTTTTTAAAATATAAAACAAATTTACATTTCTTTTGAAGCATCCCAGGTGTTTTACTTCTAACAAACGAAGTAGCACAGTTGAGAGGGGAGGGGACAGAAGGTCTTTCCCTTCCTTCTATAGTCTATATTTCACTTCTATTTTGTAGTATAGCCTGAGCCCTGAAGAACATCAACAGCAATTTACTCATTCTTCTGCCTCTGATGTGCCTGGTGCTTAGAAAGGAAGGAAAGAAGGGAGAGAAAGAAGAAGGAGGAGTTACAGAGAGGAAGATGAAAGGAGAGAAGAAAGACGAAGGAAGGAAAAAAGAAGGAAGAGGAAGCAAGTCAGGCAAAACAGTAAAAAATAGACACTAACAGACAAGTTTGGAACACCTACGTTTAGTCCAATATGTGTTATGTATCCCTTCATCTTAGGAATAAGATCAAAATTCTGAATTAGAGACCTATTTGGAATCTTGGGCAGGCTAGGATGTAGGGACAATGAAAAAGATGGGAAGCATATAAAGATGCCGATATTGTGGAAGAAATTAAAACCCTGGAGAAAGAGCCACACAGCTGCCACTCTTGTAACTTCAGGCTACATGTGGGACAACCCCAAAGGCAAAGTGAAAAAAGGTGAAAAAGATGACCCTAGAGGTTGTGATACCACTTCCAAACATAGCCATAAGATTTGCAAAATGCAAAATGCAAATGACTGGATATCATTTTAACATTTACAAGAGATGTCTGGTCATAAAAGACAAGAAATACATGAAAAGAATATATAATTGTGTTAATCATCATGCTAGTGAGGCCAAAAAAATACATCTACATATGTTAATGACCAAAGATATGCCAAATTCAAATGAAGGGGATAGCCAACTGGGTTGAGGGTTCAAATCTAACTCGAAACTAGTACTGGGAAATAATATGTCCTAAGTCAGAGGAATACAGGATACACCATCTAGAACAGATGATGGGCTCAGTATGATCCATCAATGCAGTAATTAAGAATGACATTTTCTGGTATTTAAAAACTTCAGAAAGAAATATTATGCAGCTTTAAAAAAGGAAATTCATATGATCCTCTAAATAGACACAGAAAAAGCATTTGACAAAATTCAGCACCCTTTTATGATAAGAACACTTAACAAAACAGGCATAGACAGGACTTACCTCAAAATAATAAAAGCCATATATGACAAACCCACAGCCAACATCATAATGAACAGGGAAAAATTGAAAGCATTCCTGCTTAGAACTGGAACCAGACAAGGTTGCCCTCTGTCACCAGTTCTATTCAACATAGTGCTGGAAGTCCTAGCCAGACCAATCAGACAAGAGAAGGAAATCAAGGGCATCCAAATGGGAGCAGAAGAGGTCAAACTATTGCTCATTGCTGACTATATGATCTTATATATAGAAACCCCCAAAGATTCTGCCATGAGACCA
>CAUYPO010064357.1:0-21022 GCA_963574435.1 Cheirogaleus major | reverse complement strand
TATGTTTGTATTTAAATGTTTATCTTGTAATATGCTTTCTACTTCTGCCTTCTTTTCTTTAGGATATTTTCCCCTGTTAGTCTGGAAAGTTACACATTTTTAAAAATATTTGATTAGTGGTTACTCTAGGAATTAGGACATTCATATCTAATCTTCTTTCTTTCTGTCTAAAGATACCATTTAGTATTTCCTTCAATGCAGATCTATTCATGGTTAATTCTCCCAGTTGTTTGATGTTAGCAATTATTTTCTTTAAGTACAGGTAAGATATCAACCCACTATCTCCTTGTTTCCATTTTTGCTGTTGAAAAGTTAGCATTCAGTCTTATGTTTGCTCCTTGGAAGGCAATCTAATTTTTTTCCCTGCTTTAAGATTTTCTGTTTGATTTTCTATAGGTCACTATGATGTGTCTTGGGTGTATGACTTTAAAATGTATCCTACTTGGGTTTTGTTGAACTTGAATCTATGGATCACTATCTTTCATACATTTTGGAAAATTCTCACCTACTTCAGAGATTGGTTCTGTCCCATTCTCTCTTTTCTTTCTGAAAATCTAACTAAAATTATGTTCAACTTTCTCTCTGTATCCTGTCTCTTGCTCTCTGTGCTGGATATCTCTAGTTTCCCTCTTTTGCAATCTTCTCTTCTGTGTCCCAGAAGGCAGATATTTATGGACCAAGTTAACTGGTTTCCTTACTCTCACCTCGGGCTTCCAGCTGGGTTTGGACAATGGGAGCACTGGTAGGAAATTAAAGTGCAGAAGAAGATTGAGTTTTGTGTATGCATTGTTACCACCTATCCCCGCCCCCCATGGAGTCCTTGCTGTGAAGTGACCACGGGGGTGAATTCCTCTGTTGGAGCCATAGGCCTGCCATGCAGCCCTCTCCATGCAGCTACTTCTTCTGTGCTCTAGAAATCATTCCTTCTTTGCCTATTTAGGCTTAGAGGTAGTAACAGCTTCTACTGATTTTAATCCAAATGTACTATCTCTTGTGATTTCACTAAATCCTGCCCACACCTTTGTAAATAACCCCACTATTAAACTTCTTGGAAATTATTTAACTTGAGTTTGCAATCTCTTTCCTTCCAGGACCCTGACTAATATCCTTTCTTCTATACTTTCCATCTTTCTGCCTTTCCATAGTTCATTCCTAATAGTTTCTTCTGACCCATCCTCCATCTCACTAATTTTCTCCTCATCTCTGTCTAACCTACTGAAAAACCCATTCACTAATTTCTTAGTTTTCTTTATATCATTTTTTTAGTTCCAGAATTTCTGCTTGATTCTTTCTCAAATCTGTAATGGCACTTTAAAAGTGAAGTTCTTTCGTTTTTTTCTTTTATCCCCTACAGTTTTAGTTATTTGCTTGTTCATAATCTGTGTCTTATAATTCTATTATTCAGAAAACCAAGGGCCTGTTTCTGTTGTCTGTTGTTTGTGCTGGTTTCCATTCATGGAATCTTGCATTCTTGTAAACTTGATTGAATGCTAGACCCCCTAATTTAATAAATATATGTAGAAACTGGCCGGGCACGGTGGCTCATGCCTTGTAATCCTAGCACTCTGGGAGGCCAAGGCAGGCAGATGGCTCAAGGTCAGGAATTCAAAACCAGCCTGAGCAAGAGTGAGACCCCGTCTTTACTAAACATAGAAAGAAATTAATTGGCCAACTAAAAATATGTAGAAAAAATGAGCCGGGCATGGTGGCGCATGCCTGTAGTCCCAGCCACTCGGGAGGCTGAGGCAGAAGGATTGCTGGAGCCCAGGAGTTTGAGGTTGCTGTGAGCTAGGCTGACGCCATGGCACTCTAGCCCAGGCAACAGAGTGAGACTCTGTCTCAAAAAAATAAAAAAAACAAAGAAATATATGTAGAAACAATTTGTGGACACAGGTACTATGTTTTGTATCTCCTTCAGGGGTAATTTACATTTGCTTCTGCCAGAGTAGCAGTGGCACTAACATTACATGTATTGAGACTTGACTTCATGTCATTAGCATGGCATCAAGCATGGCTGCAGTCCATGCAAGGGTTTCCTTACTTTAAATTCATGTTTTCTTCTAGAGAGCAGTCTTTTAGTGTCCCAAAGCTAAGCTTGGGATGGCTGATTAGGCCTTCCTCCTTTGGCAGATCCTTGACTTAAACTTTTGTATTTTTTGTTCCTCAAATCACTTGAAAGTGGTGCTCAATATCTCGGCAGCTTTTCGGCACTAGTGAATACCTCCTCTTACTCCAAATGGTGGGCTCATCTCTCTAAATTTCAATCTCTCAAATTTTGGCCTAGGAATTTGTCACTATCTTGTTAGTTCTTTGATGGTTTTGATGTTTTAAAAAGATTTTAAAAAATACTTTGTCAAGCATTTTTGTTATCTTTAGAGGGATATCTATCTGACTTACCTCCTCTGTCATTACCAGAAGTTATGTACTTTTCATTAGGAGAAGGACACAATAATGCAACTGTTGCCAACAGAAAATAGCTGGATCAAGTAAAGATGTTTCAAGATAAGAAATGTTTAAAAGCATATTGAAGGCAGGGGTAAGGAACAGTGATGTTGGACAGGAAGATGGTAAGCAGTTTAAGTTCTTTCCTTCCCCAAGATGGAGTGAACAGTATAAATTGGGGCTTAGCATTAGAAAAAAAGAAGAAAAATCTCTTTGGGGATGCAAATAAACTTTGATGGAAAACAAGAGGTTATAATTTAAAAATACAACAGATTTGGAATCATTCTGGATCTTTCACAAACTTTCAGTATACTCTTGGACTAGTTATTGACTTCTTCTTCTTCTTTTTCTTTTTTTTAATAGACAGGGTCTTGCTCTGTTGCCCAGTCTGGCATGCAGTGGCACAATCATAGCTCACTGCAGCATTGAACTCCTGAGCTCAAGTGATTCTGCCACCTCAGCCTCCTGAGTAGCTGGTACTACCGGTGCACTCTACCACGCTGGCTACTGTTTTTTTGGAGACAGAATCTTGCTCTGTTGCCCCAGCTAGAGTACAGTGGCATCACCATAGCTCACTGCAACCTCAAACTCCTAGGCTTAAGCCATCCTCCTGCCTCAGCCTCATAATAAAAAGTTTAAATAGTATATGGTGAACAATCTTATAACCTTCACCTAGATTTTCTAATTAATATTTTACCACATTTGTTTTTCTAATTATTAACATTTTGCCATATTTACTTTAGTAATTTTTAACATATGCCACATTGGCTTTCTCTCTCTTTCTCTTAAACATTTAGAGATAAATTGCAGACAAAATAATACTACACTCTAAGAACCTCAGCATGTGTCTCCTAAAAACTGAGACATTCTACACAACCATATCACACTCCAGGTATTTGTGTACCTTGGTGCAGTCACACAATCTAATATAAATCAGATTTCTCAATTGTCTCAAATTTCCCAGTCCTTTTAGCAGACTTTTTGTTCCTTTTTCTCCTCCCCACCCCTGCTTTTTTTTTTTTTGCCAACCTAAGCAAGAAGAGGTTTAACTTTTTTGTACTTTGATCCAGGATCCACACAACAGTCACATACACAATTTAGTTGTCATATATTTTAAGTCATCCTTATCCTAGAACAGCTCTGTTATTTTTATTTTCATAATATTGCTCTTTTCAAGAGTCCAGAACGGTTACTTTGTCCTACAGTTGGAGTTGTCTGATAGTTTTCTCACAATCAGATTCACGTTAAACATTCCTGGCATTTTGCAAATGATGTTGTGTCTTTCTCAAGTGCATACATCAGAAAGCACAGATTTCCATTTTAAGATAACTCCATTACTAGACTTTTGTTTGTTTGTTTTAAAGAAGGCACCCAAATATAAATTCATTCCTACTAAGTACATGGTTAGCTCTTGGTTAGTATAACTCTTTTTTAAAAGTGTGCACAGAAGGTAAGAAGAGGATGGCTGAGTGGGAACTGGATTGAGATCTGAAGTTTATTATTTTTTCTCTTTCTTTGGTTCCTTTTTTTTTTTTTTTTTTTTTTTTTTTAAGAGATGAGGTCTCAATATGTTGCCCAGGCTGGCGTCTTAACTCCTAGGTCAAGTGATTCTCCCACCTCAGCGTCCTGCAGTAGCTGGGATTACAGGTGCATGCCTCAGTGTCCTGCAAGATCTGAGGTTTGGTACAAAGGCAGCCAATAATCAGTTATGGGCCCCTAGGTAAATCTCTTAAAATCTCCATCTATAAAAACAAAAGAGGATTGGGCCAGAAGATTTCTAAGGAGCCTTTGAATTCTAAACTCTAAAATTGTGAAACCAACGTTGTAGTAGAAACAGAGCTGGATTTGGAATTAGGAGGCCAGGATTTGAGCACAGCTCTGCCACATACCAGCTCTGTGAACATGGACAAGTCATTTAATCTCTCTAAGCCGAACAGAGATTTACCTCATAAAGTCGGGAAGGATTAAGGGAGTTATTGTATGTCAAAGTGCCTTACAAACTGTAAAGAACTACCCAAATGTCAGACATTATTTTATTCTGTCCAGTCTTCCTCCTTTTGAGCTAATTAAACGGAAAAAGTAACCTAAAGTGAGTCAGAACCCATGAATTTAAGTTTTAAAAACCAGAAAAGGCTAGTATAGTTAATTGTGCATCATAATCAGTTTATGTAATTTATAGAATAGTTTTAGTCCATAAATGCTTATGCTTTGATGATTACTAATACACGCTAAAATTACGAATAGGTACTCACTTATGCAGGGTGGTCCTCCATAAGAAGATGATCACTGTTCTTGGAATCCCAAATTTGGGGGGCAAAACAGTGAACACGGTCTATGATAATGGCAACAAGTACTTATAAACCAGTTTCCCCATTCAGTGACCTTTCATGTTGAGCCGTCAGGTTCACCAGGGAGGATGGCAGATCGAGGTCAGTAGGAAGGGGAAGTTTTCTTGTTTTTCAAAGGGGAGGTGCAGCCCTAGAATAAACTAAGCTTCCATGGGCCAAAGGCATGACATTTTCCCGAGACAGCCAGTGGGGCATGTCACAAAGGCCAGCGCTTTATATTCTCTGGATTCACAGCCGTAGGATCTCTCTGAGGCCTTTTGACTGGAACTCAGGGAACCTAGTTCCATAGTGCACACTGGCCGCATTTTTTTTGATTATTCAGCTGAACTGATCAAGTGTTTCCCAGGGAGAGGCTCAGCGCACGCACGCACGCGCGCGCCCCCTGGGTTTGTGTTGAGTAACGCGCGAACCACCTATACTGTGTAGTGTCTAGCACCCCGTTGTTGCTCAAGACTCGAGGCGCTGCAAGGAAATGGCCAATAAAGCGGCGGGGGAACGGCGGCGCCGCGGACGTTGGTGCGGTTGGACGCGCCCGACCTCCCAGCCCACCCCAGGGGTCGCACCGCCCAGGTGGCCGCGGCGCGGTCGGCGGAGCACGTAGCGGCCGTCCCCCGCGCGAGTGCGCATGCGCGCCCGTCATCCGGGTGCTGGCTGCGGCTGCAGGTTGCGCTAGGGTGGCGGACCGGGGGCGGGGCCAGTGGCTCATTGTGCGCTGCGCTGCGCCGCGCCGCCGGCCGCCGAGGCCTGGGTGGAAGTTGGCGCTGCTGCCGCCGCCCTGCAGCCCACTCGCTGCCTCGGCAGCGCGCTGCTCCTCTAAGATGGCTGCCGCTGCCGGTGCCGTGGCAGCCTCGGCCGCCTCGGGTCAGGCGGAAGGCAAAAAGATCACCGATCTGCGGGTCATCGATCTCAAGTCCGAGCTGAAGCGGCGGAACTTAGACATCACCGGAGTCAAGACGGTGCTCGTCTCCCGACTCAAGCAGGTGAGGCCCGGCGAGGTCCAGGAAGGGGAGCTTAGGCCGCGCCTCGGCGCCCCTCTTCCACCGCAGCCCCCGGCCGCCTGCAGCCGCCTGCAGCCGCCCGGCCCCGCGGGGCGGAGTGGCGGGGAGGACCCCGGCGGCGTCCGCCCGCGCGTGGAGGGCGAGGACCCTCCCGCGGCGCCCCCGCCCCCGCGGGCCGGGTAGGGCCTGCGAGGAGCCCGCGAGCCGCTCAGGACCGGCCTCCGCAGCCCGGCGTGCCCCCTCCTTCCCCGGGACGTCTCCGCCAGGCTGCGAGGGTTGCGGACGGCGGGCGCGGCCTCCCAAGGGCGATCGTGGAGACCTGGGAGGCGCTCGGTCCCCAGTCTTTAGCCATGGTGAGCGCGTGCATTTCTCGGCCTCGGTGGGAATGGTTACTTGGGTGACTTCTGTGAAGTTACCGTTTAATTGTGCCCAACCGTTTCCTCCCCATCTTGGGGGGACTTGGTAATGGAGTTGATGGGTGGGTGAGAGAGGTTTTGTTTTCCACCGTGCTTTTAGTTTTTGCATCAGCACAATAATCTGCTTTTTCATCCCTGATTAGCTTTCAGGTTTGAGTGAGTGTTGGAATTGTAGTAGAGTAGCAGTAAGTTTGCATTACAGAATTAGGAAAACTCTTTTTAGTTATTTACTTTAGTAGCTAGCAACTTTTCTGCAATAGAGCATTTAGATTTTTGTTCAGTTTGATAATATGTGATATTTGATTATCTCGACTGGGTAGAATTGAAAATTCCATGTGATTTTGATACCTAAAGATTTCCCCCCTGAGTTTCTCACACTCTTTCGTGTAGCTTAATTGCTCTTTTTTGAAGTCGGTTTATGAAATGACTGGCCATTCTAATGTCTTGAGGCTTGAGGTTTGCTAATTTTTTTTTTCATTTCGTTTTTATAAAATAAGTTTAGATAGATTGTGTAGCATATTAACTTCTCTTTCTAATGTAGGCTATTGAAGAGGAAGGAGGCGATCCAGATAATATTGAATTAACTGTTTCAACTGATACTCCAAACAAGAAACCAACCAAAGGCAAAGGTTGTTACGAGTTATGAACATATTTTAAAATATATTTTGGTTATATAACTTGCCTCTGCTCTTGTGCCACTTGCCCTGTTTATATAGTGCTACTCTTTGCTATTTCCCTCTGGCACTCTGCCTTCTTGGGTCAAGGAAGAAAAGTTACTGTTGCCAGGTTCTGGGTGACTTGTAGGCCTTAAGATTCGGCTGAAGCTGACCAGAAAGTGAGAACAGTTCTTTATTGCATCCGAAAAAATTACAAAGTCAAGTTGTATAACAATCCTTCATAGTGTGAAGAGCTGAAGAATAAAATACAGTTTAATACATGTCTACCTTGCCCCACAATTGGCAGAGTATTGATGGAATTCCTACCAAATCTTTCACCTTGGCTCCTTGCTATTTTCTCTAGTATATTAAAATTCTATAACCTTCATATTTAGTACTTTGTTTGACTTAGTGAACTTAATTTGCATTTATGCCATTATACATTGTAATTTTCAGTGAAATTCAAAAAGACCTCACCAATCATACTAACAAGGTAGGGGGAAAAATCCATTGTCAATTAGCTAAAAAAAAGAAGTTTTAAGTTATAGGGATGCTAAAGATTTTTATTTTGTAACTTTTTAAACTAAGCCAAAATATATTTCCAGAATATGGTGATTTAGTTAATAGCTAAACATGGTTTTAAATGAGCAGTTTGACAATGTAAATGGGACTTACATATTTTTAATAGCTTCTGGTGAGTGAAATCTTTGTTTGAATAGTTGCAAATTTCTCCCTCCTATAAGGATAGTGGTAGAGGGTAGACATATGATGTACCCGGATTCTGGTACCTACTTACAATTTTCTGTCAGTATGTCATGGACAGCTGCAGCATTTTTTTGTATTCTAATTTTCTTTACTGCTGTAAGTGATCCACTTTCTACCCCGGCCATCAAATGATTGCAGCTAGAATAAAGTGATTGAATGGATTAATCTTGAAAAGAAGGGAATATTTAATTTTGAGTGTAAGCACCCTGGGTCTAAGGACCAGGCCAGCTCACTATTGGAGTCTTCATAGTTGCTAAAGGATATTGAGAAGGGCTGAGAAGCAGTCCCTGGAAGAGGGGGAGATAGAGTTTAAAGGAGTAACAAAGTTATCTTGAAGGTCTGTTTATCATGTTGAGAGATACATTTGTATCGCTTTGACAGATATATTTCCCATGTTTAAAGAAGCTTGTCCTGAGAAGACTTTCCACAAACCAGAGGCTATTTCTAATTGAAGAAACATAAAAATTCAGAAATAAGTATATCAGGAATTAACTGTGGTTCTTTTAGTGGGTTTGATTCATATCATTTACTTAGCATATTGTGATAGTTTGACATATGCTGTGTATTAATCATAGTTCCAAGTTATTTGAATTGACAATGAATGATTTTAGCATTTAAAGTAAAGTTTACTTGATTTATTCAGTTTCCACCTACTTTTAATTTCTCTGTGTATCTTTTTCTTTTTCAGTTTTGATTAAGAACTTCATTTATCTTACTCTTTTTATATATTTTTAATTTAATTTTTTAATTTTAATTTTTTATTTTAAAATTAAAAATTTATACTCTTTATTTCTTTGTATTTAGATCAGAGAAGCAGAGGAAATTTATCTCACTCTTAGAAATAATTTCAGCAATATAAAATTTAAGGAATTTTTCAGTACATTTAAAATAAACATTTTTATCAGTATGTTAATTTTTCCTTTTACATGGATTATAAAGATACTTGAACTTTATTTTGTAACTCTGACGTTAAGGTGTCTTAAGGTCTTAAGTTAGACGTTGTAAGACTTAATCATTTGTCTGTTGCTGGCTACTGAGTACTTTGAACCTCACTGCAGGAGCTGCATGGCAAATAGCTCTCCTTGAATTCTATCATTGTTAAGAAAATGCTGTGAATTACAAAGAACATAATGTAAATCTCCAGCTCTGAACCAGTTCAAATTAATTTACAATTAAGGTGCTTATCGATAAGATTATTTTAAATTAAAAAGTTTAAAGAATAATTTTTAGAAATCAAATTTGAATAGGGAAACTGGTTAAAGTATCAATAATTAACAGATTTTTAAAACCAAGGATATAAGGAATTAAATATTGCTATAATGTGACATCAGTTTTTCAGTCTAGTTGCTGAATTACTACATTAAGTTCTTTTCTGCCAGATCGTATTTTACTTATCGGTATCTACCTTGAAAATAATTTTACCTTGGTCATGCCACTTTTCCTCAATGAGTCTGTTTCCTCGTTTGTAAAATTGGAAAATTTTACTAGTTCATCTGTAAGGCTCTTTTAATTCTGAGATTTAATAATTATATATAGCCAGAATCGAGAAGAAAATGCTTTCTGTTTAACTAACAGAGATGTCTAAGGAAGGAACAGGAAAGCTCATAGGCACTCAATCAATATAGTTATTCTTCAACACAATTTATTAGAAAAGGAAAAGAGCAAAGAAGGATTACTTAGAGGCAGTTATGTCGGCATCAGCAAACCACAATGTATCTGGGTCCAAGGGTTTCAACAAGAATTTGTGGACCTACACACATTTATGTTGCATAAATAAGGGGGCATTTCTAGCATTGTCTTCCTTTAGTGTATACATTTTTACTTTGTCATTTTACTTTAGACCCTAAAATCATGCAAAGCACATTTTATCATATTTTATGTAATTTCAAAATAGCCATATGTCACTTGTCAGGAAAAGAAGTCATTCTTATGATAATTTTCAGGTAACAAGTAAAAGTTAAATGATGTTAAGAAAGCAAGAGAGAAGCTTCATGGGTCTGGAAAAATTAAGTGAAACACTGAAATTATTCTCTTATAAAATAAATGTAGGGTAACTATAATTCTTTTAAAATTTTTCTGTTAAGGGCTGGGCATGGTGGCTCACGCCTGTAATCCTAGCACTCTAAGAGGCTGAGGCGGGCGGATTGTTTGAGCTCAGGAGTTCGAGACCAGCCTGAGCAAGAGCAAGACCCCGTCTCTACTAAAAAAATAGAAAGAAATTAGCTGGACAACTAAAAAAAAATATATATAAAAAAATTAGCCGGGCATGGTGGTGCATGCCTGTAGTCCCAGCTACTTGGGAGGCTGAGGCAGGAAGATCACTTGAGCCCAGGAGTTTGAGGTTGCTGTGAGCTAGGCCGACGCCACGGCACTGTAGCCCGGACAACAGAGTGAGACTCTGTCTCAAAAAAAAAAAAAAATTCTATGTTAAAATGATTGTGTATGGACAGTGGAAAAGGAACCTACATTCTTAAGTTTATTGTAGAATGTTTTTTAAATGAAGTTATTACAAGCACAAACTTGTTAGTAAATGTTGATAATATGATAGTGGGTTCTGAGATTTATAATTAACATGTATATAAAATCTGTTTACATGTAGTTAACATAGTGGAACAGTGTGTCTCCAGAGTCTTTTTTACACTCTTTGCTATGAACTTTTAAATAAGTAACCTGGAAGAAAGCTTCACCCATTTATATTTACTGTTGTATTAATTGGGTGTGTGTTAAGAAAGTAGTCAAACAGGTAGCGCTAACTCCTCATTAACTCCTTTAGAGATTATAAAATCTTGGTTCTCCTGACAATGGCCTATCATTTTCTTTTAGATTTTCAACCTTTAAAGTCACCTATAAATTTCAGCAAAAGTTATGTGGTTAATTAGCTCAGTATTCAGAATTATATATACTGCAATACTTACCAGCTTTGAAACTAATTTGTGATACATGCTGGCTTTAAAAAGATTTAAAGTGCTATATAAAATCTGGTTTTTCTCCTATATAAACAAGTATAATTTGGGGTTATAGGTTTGACCAAACAGTTGATGTCTAATTTTTTGTGGAAAATACTGTAAACTATATATTTACAGTTAATTTCATGTTTACTCTGTAAAGCTTTCTAAAATTTATATAAGTCGAATAGGACAATATAGTAAGCAACCACATAAAACACAGTTCTTATACAGTATCATAATGTACTGTAATTCTTGCCTGTTCACTTTTTTCCAACTGCAGTTTGTTCAGCTGTTAGGAAACATTTTAATCGTAACTGTAGCATTGAGGAGGACTTTGGGCACAGAATTGTCATTAGATATTTCTTGGGTACCCTCTGGGCTGGAAGCTTTGTAAAGGCCAGGATATAGTCTTTTTAAAATTTTTTTTTTTTTTTTTGAGACAGAGTCTCACTCTGTTGCCCAGGCTAGAGTGCCATGGCATCAGCCTAGCTCACAGCAACCTCAAATTCCTGGGCTCAGTGATCCTTCTGCCTCAGCCTCCCAAGTAGCTGGGACTATAGGCATGCGCCACCATGCCCGGCTAATTTTTTCTATATGTTTTTAGTTGGCCAATTAATTTCTTTCTATTTTTAGTAGAGACAGGGATCTCGCTCTTGCTCAGGCTGGTTTGGAACTCCTGACCTTGAGCGATCCTCCCACCTCGGGCTCCCCGAGTGCTAGGATTCTAGGCGTGAGCCACCATGCCTGGGCCAGGCTATAGTCTTATTTGCCTTTGTCTCTGTAGTGTGCCTACCATGGAACATGCCAATAAGTGCTCAAAAAATATTTGTTGAATGAATACTGAGGGTCATTTGTTGGCTTTCTTAGTCTTTTTTCTTTTCTTCTTCTTCTTCTTTTTTTTTTTTTTGGTATATGGTGAATGCAATGTTGGCTTTCTTAACAACTGCTTTTAAAAATATCTCTGTGGGTGCCTATTTTAATTGCTTATCTCTTTGTAAGAAGCACATACATCAAGGATTAACAGTCTTTACTACCTTCCTTTCCTTTCTTTCTTTTTTTTTTTTTTTTACTTTTATTTGCATTTATTTTATGTTGTATCTATTCCTGTACCATAAGTTTTTGTTTCTTCAATTTCTTCTGGGATATCTTTTTCTTCTGGGCACCCTCCTCTTCTGGTTTTGGAACAGTTTGTTCCTTTTCAGTGAGAATCATCTCGATGTGGCAGAGGGAAATCATGTATGCATTAATCTGACCATGAGCTCTGTAAGTTCAGCGAGGCATCTTGGGTGCTTTGTTCACCTGGATATGCTTAATGACCAGAGAATCTACATCCAAACCCTTAAGTTCAGCATCACTGTCTGCATTTTTAAGCATGTGCAGCAAAAATTCAGCACTCTTTTTGGGCCATCGACCCTGTGTCCAGCCCCACTGGCCTGGGCACACCTACCAACTCCACCATTGTAACTTCGGAATGGTACACGTTGTTTCTTTAAAGTGACATCTTTCAGATACTTGGTGGCTTTTCATATATGCGTACCCTTGATGGCCTGGGCAGTTTCCTGAGTGTTCTTAAAGTGAACACGAAGATTTGAACCTCTTGACTTGCATAATTTTGTGGGGTTTTCTGGGTCAAGTGAAGAGCGAACCATTTTCACAGATCACCTCAGGCTGTTTGAGGGGAAGAGGAAGAGCAGTCACTACCTTTCTTTTTAAGGTGCCTCTCTCAAGAGCACTAGTGGCTTCTCTTTACATACTGATATGTAAAGTATAGTTTTAGAACACATGAATCATTGCATCACCCTTTTATTCCTTCCCAAGTTGTTGCTGTGTTGGAAAGCCGCCTAACCTTTGCTGGAATATTGTTCACTCTCAAAGTTTGTACATGTCATTTACATTTCATAAAATCAGCCCTTCTATCTTACCCATTAAAATCTGCATTTGTCTTATGTAGTTGTATATGGTGGATTATGTTTATTGCAAAAGTACTTTTGTGATTTTTAAACTGTCTTACCATATCAAACATGATGTGTGGCAAGGATCCTGGTGGGGAGATAGGTAAAATTTTCTAGTACTTTAAGACAATGTGCTTCTCCCAAGTCAGTCATTTTCTAGATATTCTGAATTAGAGGTGTGCTGATTGTGCAGGAATTGGACAAAAAATCATCGATGGCATCAGAAAAAGATTTTAATGAAGAGGGTGAACAATGGCTTAGAATTTAAGGGTAGAATTTATTGATTTATTTGATCAACTATTCTCTGTTGACATATTCCAATAAAAGTGGCTCAGTGTTGTGCAATTACAGGAGTTATCTGTTCACATCATAAACTTCATCACTTGAGTAGTCTTACATGGCAGCCCTAGCTAGTATACTGGAATAGTAATTTAATTATGGCTTTATAGTATTGTTTCCCAGATTATAAAAGTGAAACATTTTCATTTTTAAAAAGTAGGCAATCCAGAAAAGTACAAAATGAACATTGCTCATAATCTCTCCACCCTGAATGAATTTATCATAGGCAACATTTTGATGATCTAAGGTGTGTAGGTATGTGTGCAAGTACTCACAGGAAGTTTATATTTAAGGTCCTCCTACCCTTTTCAACAATTAAAATAGATTCACACCATACATGGTATTTTGTTAAAGGTAGATAGAATTTAAATTTTCTATAGTCTGGAGAATCTGAAAACAATAACCTTCCTTCTATATTCTTCTTACTCTGTTTTCTTTAGATACACTCAGTCATCTTAGTGGCTCTACACCTGCATTAAAGTTTACAGGCTTCATTAGAGTCATTTGAGTTTTCAAAAAATACATATAGCAGGCTTTTACCCCCCGGAGAGTTGGTTTCATTTGCTCTGTTGGGGGCCCAGGCATCTGCATATATTTCTGGAAGCTCCCCAAGTTATTCTCTTATGCAGCTGGAGTTAAGAACCACTGACTGCCCTAGACCAAAGCTTGAAACTTAGCATCATTTTCATTCATTCTCTTTCCCCTGGTCAGTTTCCAAATTGTTTTATATACTTTAGAGTTTTCGGAACAACTTCCACGTTGCTTTATTTGATTCTCACAACAGTGCTGTGAGTTAAGTAGGGCTATTTTATTTTTATTGACAGAGTATAAAGGTAACCCATTAAGAACCCACTTAAATTTTTGCTATGTTTTAAAGTTATGTGCACATGTGTGCATGAGCACACCAGAAATGTTTATTCTGGTTGTCTTTAGGTGATAAATTTAAAGGATTAAAAAAATATTTTTGGTATTTTCCAGAGTTGTTATAATGAGTGTAAATTCTTTGTAGTAGACTTTTAAAAAAACAGACCTATTGTATGACTGCTATGTTTAAGACAATGTATAAGGCCTTTTAGAAAAATTATTTCATTAGTAAATTATTGGTTTAATAGAAGAGAAACTAAAATACATGCAAACAATTAATGCAAGGTATAATTTATGATTATTCTAAGGTACTGAATGTACTTGGGGAGAGGTTGTTGCTGGAAACCTTAATGTTGTTCAGTTTGGCTTACCCCCTCCATCTTCCCCTCTTTTCCAATAGAAATTTTATGACTAAGCATTTTTTTACATTCCATAGTAGCTTCTGTGAATGTTTAAGGGGGAAAGTTACTCAGCCACAAAATATTTTGACAAAATTACTTTAAGATCTACTTATTAATTGTGCTTTTTGCTGGAGGGCAGTGGGGAGGGGGTGTCTCATTTTTGTTTTGGAGGTATTTCTGAACTTGGAAAAAAATTGCAAGCCCTTATAAGGACCAATTTGCCTTTGAAGGAGTAAACCAATTTATGATCCCAAATCCTTTATTCATAATTTTGAAATACAAAAAGTCCTGAAAACTGAAAGTTTTTTTCTTAAGTTTGGTGACAAAAGTGAGGCTATTTTGTAGTCTTTTTGATTTATCCTATTGATGCAAATATGTGTGTATTTCATTGCACAAATATTTCTATGACTGATTGTGAGATACTGCTCAGAAGCTGCAGGTAGGGTACACTTGATTAATGGTATATGCACCATCTTACTCTTCTGAAATCTGAAAATTCTGAATTCTAAAACATACCTGGCTCCAAGTGTTTCCATAAGAATTTGTGGACGTGTATGTTACATACAGATTTATGTTGCATTAATCGTGTTCTTAGCACTGTCTTCCTTTGGTGTATACACCTTTCTCTGTCATTTTACTTCAGAACCTAAAATCATGCAAAGAACATTTTAGTGTATTTTATGTAATTTCAAAATAGCCATATGTTACTACTATAATTGTTTAGGATGTGATAGATTAATTTTGCTTCCATTTTTTTATTTTGTTACTCAGATTATGTTTACTGCCTGATTTGTTTTCTAGTTTTGTTTCTCAAAGCATTAAAGTTAGGCTTCAGCATACATTAAACTTTCAGTTACTTTCTTCATCCTGGTCATGCTACTTTCCTTTTGGAAAGCACAAGCTTAAATGTAACAGAAATATAAATGTTAACTGATTGTACAAAAATGTGCTGAAGGTAGTGTTGCTCTTGGAATTTATGGGTGATTTGGTTATTCTTAATCTGTGACATCACAAGAGTTAAGGACCTGTAGATGTAGTTGGTGCCTCATTAAAGTTAGGAGTATACAGTCCTTACTGACAGGATGGGGCTGCACAGAAGACTAGTTTAACTGCTGTGTCACCTCTTACCTTTGTCCCAGTAGGGCCAAATAGAAATCCACACCTTTACTATTATTAATGGCGTCCAACCTGGGACTTACTCCATTATCAGTCAGGAAATACATAATGCTCAAGTATCTGCTGAGTGTAGTGTTGTACTGGGTTCTGGGCTGGGCAATAAACATCATAGCTTTTAAAAATGAGTTCTATTTTGTATGGGGGAGGGATAATACTTTTCTTAGAAAAAAAGAAATTACAAGTCAGGCATGGCTGTAGTCCCAGGTACTTGGGAGGCTGAGGTGGGAAGATTGCTTGGGCCAAAGAGTCCAGCCTGAGAAACATAGACTCCCATCTCTTTAAAAAAGAAGAAGAAATTACAATGTAGTTTCTAATTCAACATGTGTAAAACAAACCCAAAGTTACAGATTGTGGAAGCAGTCCAAAGCTAGTGTAAATTCTAAGTTTTCTTAAACACAGTGTATCTATCAGGTTATTGCTCTGGTTTCATCACTGTTTGAAAATCTTGTCCTAGTAGTTTATAAGTTTACAGGCCAATAACATTAAACCTCTAGTGCTTTTGTGTGATGGCAGTTGGAAACAGGATGGAATAGCAAAGTTAGGCCTTTTTTATATACCCAGTTCTACCTCTTGTTGCCTGTATGTCATGGGGCAAGTTACTTAATCTCTGTGTCACATTTTAAAATTTTGTAGATATGGCTTTTGGAGCCTCTGTTTACACTAAAGGACCATATTTTAAACTTGCACATTGGAGCTCCTCAAAAATCTGGCCGGGCATGGTGGCTCACGCCTATAATCCTAGCACTCTGGGAGGCCGAGGCGGGAGGATCGCTCAAGCTCAGGAGTTCCAAACCAGCCTGAACAAGAGTGAGACCTCGTCTCTACTAAAAATAGAAAGAAATTAATTGGCCAACTAAAATTATACATAGAAAAAATTAGCCGGGCATGGTGGCGCATGCCTGTAGTCCCAGCTACTCAGGAGGCTGAGGCAGAAGGATTGCTTGAGCCCAGGAGTTTAGGTTGCTGTGAGCTAGGCTGATGCCATGGCACTCTAGCCTGGGCAACAGAGTGAGACTCTGTCTCAAAAAAAAAAAAAAAGGTCTAATGGTTTCAAGGAGTTGAAATGGGTCTGGGTTTAAATTGAAACATTGCCATTTACTACCTTTATAATCTGATTAATTTTTCAGCCTCAGCTTCGTCTTTTGTAAAATGGAGGTAATTGTTTCAGAGTAGGCATGAAGATAAAATAAATAAACACAGGTACATTAATGTGTGTAAAGAATTTATCCTAATGCCCGGATAGAAGCCACTTCATAGTAGTGACTGCTGGTGTTGTTTTGTTGCTGAAGTGTAATTTGATTTTCCTGTAAGTAAACTAAAGTGAGTGGAATTAATCGTGGCGTGTGCATAGTATATGTAGTTTGTCATTATGCTGAGGGCTGCCATTTCAAAGATAATATCTTTAAATTAAGTTAATTAACCACTCCTTACAAGAGTAATCTCTTTTAAGTAGGTCATAATAAGATGTAGTGGAAAGAATTTAGGACTGGAAATGAGAAGTCTTGGCTTCCAATTCAGACAACAACATCTTCAAGTTTTAGGCAAGCTCTTTTACCTCTCAGGCTTGTTTTCTTTTTTGTAAAATTGTGATAACCTGTCCCATGTACGATAGGGCGCTTAAAAAAATGCAATTGAACTTTTTTTTTTAATGTGCTTTGCAGATTGTAAAGCAGTTTGTAATTGTAAGGAGTGAGCATTTGTGATTGATCTAAAGGGGTTCCCCCAAAAGCTCTGTTCTATAATTTATTTGGTGGTGCATGTTTATGGGTTTGATATTTTTAAAAAGTTTCTTTCTTCCAAAAGGTAGCATCATTAAGGTTTTTCTTTTTTTAATATTAAGTAACTTTTCTCTCTTTAAATGTGGTAGAAGAATTTGATGAGCTCTTTCTCATACAGTACTGTTTTCTTTTTCAGGAAAGGAATATCTCTTTTTTTTCTTTAATTATAAACATTTTCTGATGAATAGGCTTTCTTAGTGATTGCCCTTTTAGTAACTTCTAATTTTAGACTTTATGGCAAAATAATCAGGTAGGCTTTCTTGTTGTTGTGTGAAATTCTCATGTACAAATTAACTTTGGTAGTAAAGAGAATGATGGCAATAATTGTAAAATTAGATACAGTATAAGGCTTTAATCTACAAAGGGCATAGTAAACCAAAAATTTGTTTTTCCTAAATGCAAACACCAACATTCTCAATAGGAAATTAACACCTACCCTAAGCTCTGTGCTTCATCTCTCGTTTGATTCTCACAAGCCTTTAGGTACTACTTGGGAAAAGGAAAAATACCTACTCTTGATCTTATTTTTCATGTACCTGGAACGACTAGTATCTGGTTTCCCTTTTTATCATTCATTCATGGAAAGGGTTTAGAATTGGGAGTAGATGACAGATAGGGGGAAATGGGGAGACTAGGGAAAGGGAGGTATCCTGACTGTTTTTATATTTATCCCAGCATCTAAACTCTCTACCCTGGGTCACTGAAGCTGGGGCGAGGTAGTAGCACTGTCCATGCCTGTATCAGGCAAAAGGAAAAGTTCATTAGTTGGCCTTAGGAAAGAGCATGGAAAACATTTTTAAAGTTCCAACCACCAATTTGCAAAGTTTTGAAGAAGAGGGTTGGGCAGAGAATGCCTGTAGTCTATCTAGAAGCTATTAAACAGTTTTCACTCTGAAGTAATTTCTGCTTACATTAAATCAGTTAAATCAGTCATTATGTTAAGTGAGCAGCACGATTTATATTAGGCTTTTGGAGAAATACACCATTAGCATAAAAGTAGTCACTGTACTTAAGGAATTTCTTCTCCACATGAGAAGGCAAGATGTACTTGAAACAGTGCAAGGCAACGTATAATCAACTGATGGATTGTAAGGCAGAGATAAAGTATGGGGGTTTTTGTTTCAGAGAAAGCTTGTTGAAGAGGAGCACTTAGAAAGGACTTTGGGGGAGATACAAGTCTTGAACTTAGCTATCAGGTGTCTGGTTATATATACAGTTAATAGAATATCATTGAAAGGTACTGCAACTTCTGAAAGAATTAAAGATGAAGGTGTAAAGCGGTGTAAAGAAAAACGTATACATATATGTGAAGTCAGTTAAGATGATAGGCTCATATAGGATTATGTACACAGTACATTACACTGAAAAAGCATGACATTGTTAGTAAAGGTTTTTTTGTTTGGGGCAGCTATGATCGGGTGGTTTATAAGCAGTTGGCATTAGCTTTGTCAGATGATTTGGGAGCGGAGAGTGATACTGCAGGGTAAACTCTGAATGTTTTTTGCTCTTAAAGTAATAAAATATTGGTTGTTAGCCCATTTTTCTTTTTCCGCAGGTAAAAAACAAGAAGCAGATGAGTTGAGCGGAGATGCTTCTGTGGAAGATGATAATTTTGTCAAGGTAAAGTGTTAATTACTCAGGTTAAGATGTTTATTTTGAGCCTAATATTTTGCATGATGAATATTGTACATTTTATTTGAACAATAGACACTGAAGTATGTAGGTTAAATAGAGACTTATGTAATATTGTCAATCTCATTAACTCATAAATGAGAAATATAATAAATAGCTTTTTCTTTAGTTAAATGAGACAGAAAGCTAAAGATAATAATCTGTCCAGGCACCTAAGTAGAAATTTAAGACATAGGTGCGTGGGGAACATGTCAAGACAATTGATATGTTAGTTCCTGGACAAGATACCATATGAATGATATTGGTAATTTATTTTTTATCTGCTCATTGAATTTAGCTTTTATATATAATATACAGAACTTAGATTAATGTAGACTTTAAAATGGAGAGAGAAAATTGCTGTTGTGTTGCTATTTGGTAAAATCAAATTAAGAAATTTGTTTTGCCCTGAAAGATAAATAAGCCAGGTCTTTTTTGGCTGAAAAGGAGTGTACTTCAAAACTGTCAGAAAAATAAAGTATGTAATTTTAATTGGTTCTGTTGCAGTTCTGTATACTAGAGATATAGAACAAGTTATTTTTCATTGTAGTCGGGGTTTTTTATTTTCATTTTTATGAAAAGTGATCTGCTTCTCTCTCATTGTTAGATCTTCAGTATTGTTGTATTTGCAGGAATTATGTAATGAGCATAGTTCCTATTAAATTGTATACATTTACCAACCCCACATCTTCTGTTTTCTGTGTATATTTAGTCCATATTGTTTGGTTGTCTGTGTGTTCCACCATGAAGTCAGTTTATGTCCATCCACCCACCCATCTCTCCTACTCTCCCCACCCCCCAGCCCACACTTTGCACCTTGCACTTTAAGGCCAGGCATGGAGAGAAAAAAAGTGGTTGAGGAATTAACCCTGAAATCAGATAATTTCAAGAATTTGTCCAGGGATCCACTAAGATTGATGATTGCATGCCTGTAATCAGCTTTTGTTTGAGCCTTTAAGAGCTCTTCAGTTTTGGTATTCTGTTATCCTTGTTGTATATCGTCCATTAGGTTTGTTCCTTTGTCCTTATTTTCTTCAGTTGTCTTTACTAGTAAGTGTATGATTAAGCAAAAATTATCCATAAGCTGGAAAAACATTGGACTTAGTAAAAAATCTTTTAATTTTCAAATGTCTAACTTTCTTTCAGCTCTTCAGTTCATAAAAATGTTACAATCATTTCAAATATTATAAGGAAATATGTCTCTTATATGTGCTGCAAAGGATGCCTTTGTGTTATTATTAAATAAACCTGGTCATAATATCTAGAAGAGCAAAAGAGCTTTTTTAAAAATCCCATTTAAATATATCTTTAGTTTCTTTAATTTTACTTCAGAAGTATCAACGTATGTGATGTGTTTGATAAAAATTAAGTGAATATATTTTCCTTGGCTCCCACAGTTGGTAATTTCTGAATTTATGCCATGGTGGTGGGTAATATCACTTGTTGCCTGTATATCTGAATAGTACAGAAAGTACTTCTGTGTATGTGTATAAGTGAGGAGATCAGTCAGAATTGATGTTCAGAATAGGTGAAGTTCCTTTGGTGACTTCCCTTGGTCTTTTTTGCACCTGTTCTTCTGCCATCACAGGACCACCTACTCCATTTTCAGCCCCTGTTGTTCCCCACTTACATAGTGAGGAAGCTGGTCAAACCAGAGAGGCCCTGCTCTCCAAACACTGCACATCTCAAAGCAGTCATATTCTCCGTGCCCACCTCCCTCAATAGAAATGTTTGTTCCCTCACTGCAGTTCAGCTACGAATAAAATCATGCCTCTGCCCAACCCGGAAACCTTTTCTTAAATCTGCTAGATTTACTATAAGAATAGGAAAAGAGGGCCGGGCGCGGTGGCTCACGCCTGTAATCCTAGCTCTCTGGGAGGCCGAGGCGGGCGGATCACTCGAGCTCAGGAGTTCGAAACCAGCCTGAGCAAGAGCGAGACCCCATCTCTACTATAAATAGAAAGCAATTAATTGGCCAACTAAAAATATATGTAGAAAAAATTAGCCGGGCATGGTGGCGCATGCCTGTAGTCCCAGCTACTCGGGAGGCTGAGGCAGGAGGATTGCTCGAGCCCAGGAGTTTGAGGTTGCTGTGAGCGAGGCTCACTCTAGCCTGGGCAACAGAGTGAGACTCTGTCTCAAAAAAAAAAAAAAAAAAAAAGAATAGGAAAAGAGGAAGGAAGCTTTGTTGTTTTCAGCCCTTTCTCTACAGTTAATCAGCGAGGAAGTTAAGCAGATTGCTGGTTTTGTTTCCACTGAAGTACCATG
>CAUYPO010064354.1:0-13603 GCA_963574435.1 Cheirogaleus major | reverse complement strand
GCAGGCTATTTAAATGACTCAGTTACACATTCCCAAGCAAAGTCCACACTTTATTTAATAGCTCACATATTGACACTTACAATCAAAATTGGCATACCTTTTTAACACACCATTAATCATAAATCCACCCATCCATTCTTTATATTGTTATTATTTCAGCATATTATGGGGTACAAATGTTTAAGTTACATATATTGCCCTTGCCCCCACCCCAAGTCAGAGCTTCAAGTATGTCCATCCCCTAAACAGTGTTCATCGCACTCATTATGTATGTATATATACATCGCCCGCTCTCCCCAGCATCTGCCCAATGCCCGATGAATGTTATTCCTATACGTGCACTTTGGTGTTCATCAGTTAAAACCATCCATTCTTTATTTAAGCCTTAGTTGTTAGTTTCCTCTTGCCTTCCTTCCTCCTTTTTTTCTTGCCCTGAAGAACTTAGAGTGTGGCAGATACTCAGAGTGTAGCAGATAAGACAACTATATTAACAGAAACTAACCAGCAATGTGGTGAAAGCCACAATAAAGAAATATGTACCAACTGTGATGGGAACAGATGAAAAGGTCAGTTTGCACAGGAGAGATTTGAAAGATATCACAGAGAAGATACCTTTAAAGATGAATTGGCCTGAATGGTGTGTGATTGCAGGGAGGAAAATATGTGTGAGCCAATAGAACCACAGAAATCTGGAATGGGCTCTATACTTTCACAAAGCCCTGGAATTCATATTTGGATTGAGTTTAATCAGTTTTCCAAAAGGCTAATCCAAAGTGAATTCTACCTAATATCTGGATATTTATGTATGTAAATGTATGTATATGTGTGCTTTTATTTATGCATATACAATATATGCCTAATCATATTCTGTACATATTTCAATAAATAACAATACATTTGAAGATAAGAGTGATACAAAATTGAAATTTTATACAGATTCTACCTTTGTATAGTTAGCAGCATGTAGTACAAGAAACATCCCTTCCATATCCTCATTAATTAACAATTACCCTGTTTTGCTGGAGAACTTGTTCTTTGAATGAACATGTATTGGACCTCATGGCTTTAGAGAAAGAGATTGCACTTGTGGAAAAAATTAAAAAAAAACAGATTGGAAATTCTGATTCATTATTGCTAGACAATGAATTCAGCTTGTTTTTTAAAGGACACAGGTAAGCGATTTGTCTTTGTGACAAAATCAATGGGCAACTTCCAAAAGATGGAAGAAAAAAGGATTCACAAGAAATCTAATAAAATGAACAGCACTAAATATAATGATGACAATGTCCCCTTATAATTTATCATTGTCACTATTTTGTTTTTAAAGGAAATATCCAAGATTCTTAATTGTAAAATAAGAAATTTTGTTAAATATTTTCAATATCAATGATAAAAATTATAAGAATTCTAAACTTATGAGCTAAAGAAAAAGAAAAAAAAGTAGAATTAAAACAAAATAGATTTTATATCTATTTAAGAGACTAAACTCTCTTAAAATTTTTGCCTCTGACATTGAAAAAAGAAAGTTCTGTATCTGTTTACACACAGTTGTGCTATGTTCCTTTGATTCACAAGACATTGAACATGAAGTGATTCAGCAATAGGCTCAAGCTCTATGTCTAGGGTACAAGACATAAAGCAATTTAATAAAGCAATACAAGAAAAGCCTAGGAACTATACAAATGGCACTATTTTCAATAAAAATCTCAAATAGTTTATTAAAGTCTCCTTCCTATCAAAATAGCTTTCATCTTTCATCTCCTAGAATGTTGATACTAAACAGAGAAAAAGAACAACAATAATAATAATAATAAAAGAGGTAGACCTAGAGAGCTTAGATTAGGTATTCATTTGGTTACTTATTAAAATCTTACTCTGTATCACCAGAACCTTAAAAACTGAGGATAAATAGAGAACAAATAAGTACTTTCCCTCCTCCCAGTAGAAAAATGCATTGCAGTGTGATAACTTTTGAGATATGTAATGTGTGTAGCACACGGCTGAAGCACACAGAAGGGACACTACTCTAGCTCTAACAAAGAGTGTGCAGGCCCTATAGTAATGAATCAAAGTCCACCATAAAAGTTAAAAGATGTAGATTCATGCATGGCAAAAAATATTTTGCCTTATTTAAGCAAAAACGTAAGAAAAGATAAAGATAACAAAACCTCTCAAATAAGACATGGAACTAATCTTATAAGAATAGAAGAATTCAGTACATAAAAAGAATTTCCAGACTAAACAAAAACTTCAGTTATGCTGAATAAGAGCTAACATCAGTTTCCTGTTAGTGCATCGGTCCTTTAGTTATCAGTTACCAGTTAGTTCATCAGTTAGTGAAAAAGAATTAACTATGTGTAGCAACTATAGTTTTCTCTGATTTTTGTAGCCACGTACTCAGAGTTTTGCTCATATCTATTGGTCATAACACAGTCATGTAGCCCTGAAAAAGGTACTGGGAGGATATTAAATATAGTTCCTAGCTAGGTAAGTATGGATTTCCAGCTAAAATTCTTGTTATATTGCCAAAGGGAGACTGAGAGAAGAAAACTGGTGAACATATGGCTGTTTCCATTACATTACCTTACTTTAAAGTCAACTGGAGACCAGAAGAGACATTGGATAGGGGACAATGGGTAAATAGCACACATACATGAAAAGTACAATACATAATATTTGTCTTTATAAATTCAGAAAATGTATGAAATATATGAACCTCTGAGATTATATACAAGCACTAATTTGAGATATATAGTTTGTAAAATAAACTTATTCTAAACCAACTATCTTTCAGTAGCCAAATATCCAATTATTACTGAACAAGGAAAGGTTTTCCCGCCCCCCCACTTTTCTTTAAATGGTAAAATAATTCAGAATGCATTTCAGGGCAGTCATTTTGACATGAAACCTTGTTACTCAAATTTGGGAAATGTTAGAATCTCATTTAAAAAAAAACAATTGACAATTGAGATTATTTCAAGTCTTTTAAATTTTAAAAATAAAAATAGGTTTATTTTTTAAATTATAACTACCAAATACATTTACTAGGTAAGCTTGAATTGAGAGAAAAGTTATAAAATTGGGTTAATCTTGTTTAGGAAAAAAAAAAGGAAGTATAAGTATATTAAAAGCCCAGAGTAGCAATTTTCTACTTTGTCAACAGAGGTATAATCTTTTCTAGAAAATAAGAAATGATGGAATTATGAGAAGTGTCATATTCCGCATAACAGAGAAAGTTTCATGAAGAATATGAAGAGAGGTTTATTTTCTTGCAGCTGTGGCAAGAATAGTGAACTTAAACAATGAACACCTGCATGTAATATTTAGAGAGATTAAAAGAGACAGTTATTTATATGTTTAGTGTCACATTTATTTCAAAGTTTATAGTCATGGGAGTGGAGGAACAGCAGGTAGAGTTTTAAAAGGAGGGGGAAATTGAGTACCTTGTTCCTACTTTACTCTCTTCTCGCTTTTTGAAATTAATCAAATTTGAGTATCTAAAATTTAATTTTCTTAGATCTTCCTTCCATTTTTCTTCCATTTCAGAATATGTTCTGCCTAATTTACTGGATTGTGCAGAGATAGAGTGAAATTATGTAAAATGCAATTACACAGGTAACATACTAGCTACAGGAGTGGTGTTGGCAGAGGCAGTTTCTAATTCCCTTTTTGGTAGCTAATATTTATTGTAAAAATATATAAAGCTAGCAATAAAATAGTCGACAAGTACTTACTATCTACTATGTGATAGGTACCGGATTCCTCAATGGTATTGATGGTGGTGATAGAAAAGGAAGAATAGGGAGAGGAGGAGGAAAAAGAGTAGTAGGAGGAAGAAGAGCAGGAGGAAGAGGAGGAGGAGGCGGAGGAGAAAGAAGAGAAGGAGAAAGTGAGGATAGTATTAAAGCAAGGCAGTTATACAACAGGGGACTGGGAAAATATATGCTTCAGAGAAGTGGTTACCAAATCTGGATATTGTTTTTTAACATTTCAGATGCCCTGCTTTTTATTATGATAATATTATTTAAGTCCCTATTATAATATATTAATACTAGGCCCTTTGGTTGCATTGCTATCAAGCATTCAGACCTAACAGTAACCCCGAATTTTGTATTTGAGAAATTAGCTCTTGCTCATAGTACAGAATTTGAGCAAACCATTTAATCAGTTGTCTTGCTCTCCCATGGCTAATAAAGGTACATGAACCCAAATATACTCTGTGGTATATCCTCTCTGTAGCAGTCCTCAGACCACACTTTTAGTGTAACAAAGGCTAATTTCTTTTTCCAGCCTTTTAAGATTACTTCCATTGCGATCATGACTCAGGTCATTTCTTACTGATTCTGAATCTCTAAATAGCTTTTAGAAATCTGCATATTAAGGAATCTCTACAAATGATTATTAGTAGCTAGCCAGCACCTGGACATTGAACAGCATTTGCCAACCAATTACTTATAGCCTTACTGTCCAAAGTATGGGACACACACTGGCTATATTAGCATCACTTGGGAACTTGTTAGACTCTCAGGCCCCATCCTTAATCACAAAATTCATTTTTCTAAGATCCTCAAGTGCATCTCATGCATATTAAAGTTGCAAAATCATGGGGATGACACCTAATTTTTTAAAAAAATGTATTGAGTAAGGAAGAGATTATAAGTCAATGTGAAATGCTAAATTTAAATCACGTGTAAGGCATGATTTTAGAGGCAGAAGTGTTCTTAATGTATAAAAAAGTTCCTTTCTATAAAATAGCTCATTTGCAATTTCTTAATATCAATTTTAGATAGCTAATATACACCATGTGTTAAGAGATTTATTTTTTAGAGAAAATGGAAAATGGTAATGGAAATGGAAGTTTCTCTTACCTGTGGCTGTAAGAAACCTTGGAACACAGGTCTTAAAGGCTGATGGAGAAAATTGCTACATCTAGTGTTGCCTTCTGCAACTTTGAGACATAAGGTAGAAAAAAAATCCAATATTGTTTTGAGGGGCCAAGTAGGGTAGATTCAACCTATAATATTTCAACAATGGTAAATAGTTCAGATTTCAAAATATATCTAAATTTCTTTGAGCTTGAAAGAAACCTATGCTATATTAATGTAAATAGACTATTTACAGAAAGGGGGAGAAAAAAAGGGAAAAGTGAGATGTTTCAGCTGATAGTTGAAATTACATTTAAAAGAGAAAATTTAAACTTCAATTAGGCATAATGCAGAAGTAGTGTGATAAATAATTGTTGAAGATAAAACAGATGAGTGTTTTACAATATCATACATAAATTTTACCACATTGACAAAGGGAATGCTTGCCAGAATTTCAGTTCAGTTTCAGAATTAATAGCAGGATATGGAATCATGGGGTCATATAGCACATTTAAGTAATTACTGCAAGTGATAACCTGGTTATTTTCCCCATCCCATCCCTACTTAGTTTCCTGTGCCCCCTGTACAATATTACTACAAATTGGGTGACTTAAAACAATAGAAATTAATTCTTTAGTAGTTCAGAAAGCTAAAAGTCAGAAGTCACCAACCTGGAAACATGGAGGAAGCAGGGTTGAGCAATCTCTAGCAGACTTAGGGGAGAATATGTTCTTTGTTCCAGTTTCTCATGGCTGTTGGCATTCCTCGACTCGTGGATGCATCCTTCTCATTTTTGAGGTCAGCAATTTAAAATTTCTCTCGCTCTGTCTTCATATCACCTCCTCCTCTGTTTATGTGTGAAATCTCTCTATGCCTCTCTCTCATAAAGACACTTGTGATTGCATGTGGGGTCTACCAGTATAATGCAGGATAATCTCATCATCTCAACATCCTTACCTTTATCACATACACAAATGTATTTTTCTTTATAAGAGAACATGGACATGCTCCAGTGATTAGGGCATAATATCTTTTGATCATTTTTTTCAGCTTACTACATGTGCCTTCCATGTAAGAGCTGATGAAAAAATATACCATGAATAAAGTAATGTTAGTTTGTAAGCAGCCATATATTAACATTTTACATTGATTAGGAAGGAATATAAAGGGACATGATGATAGTTGTTCTAATAATTACTATCTCATTTGACACAACCGTGAGATCAGTGCTCATGTCTTTATTTATTTATTTATTTATTTTTGTTTTGTTTTTTTATTTCAGCATATTATGGGGGTACAAATATTATGGTTATGTATATTGCCCATGCCCCCACTCCCCCCTCGAGGCAGAGCCTCAAGCATGACCATCCCCCAAACATTGCACATCTCACTCATTATGTTTGTGTATACCCATCCCCTCCTCCCCACTCCCACCCGTCCGACACCCGACAAATGTTATTCCTATATGTCCACTTAAGTGTTGATCCGCTAATACCAATTTGCTGGTGAGTACATGTGGTGCTTGTTTTTCCATTCTTGAGATACTTCACTTAGTAGAATGGGTACCAGCTGTATCCAGGAATATACAAGAGGTGCTATATCACCATTGTTTGTTAAAGCCGAATAGTACTCCATGGTATACATATACCACATTTTGTTGATCCACTCATGTATTGATGGGCACCTGGGTTGTTTCTACAACTTTGCAATTGTGAACTGTGCTGCTATAAACATTCGAGTGCAGATGTTTTTTTCATAGAGTGACTTTTGTTCTTTTGGGTAGATGCCCAGTAATGTCTTTATTTAAATGATAACGTTTAAGTATCACAAATATTAAGTGTCAGAGATATAATTTAAAGCTGGGATAGATAAGTAGATAGATTTTTAAAAACTCTGTCAACGTTCTTACTAACTATGGCATCTAATTTTTCCTTCTAAGCACTGGTATTTTATTATGACTGAAGGAAAAATACTTTATAATTGCCTAAGTAATTGTTTCAAAATATTTCCAACACTCTCTGAGTTTGTGTACACACAAGAAATAAACCATAAAATAATGTTTTTTTTAAAAAATCAACTTTCTTTAAATCCAACATTTTACCACCAAAAATATAGGTTGAATGATGAAAATGTTTTAAAATATCTTTGGTTTATGTTCTAACCACTATTCATGGTATACTTTTCATCAACCAAGTACATGGAAATGAGCATTTATCTAGTGTTTTATGACTAGAGCTTCTGTAATGTCATTTTTATGTAGAATCTGTATGTAGCTAGTAAATTGCAAAAGCAAAGAGTGAAGATCTATAATATGTTTGGAATCAAGGTGGAATTATTGACAATGGAGCATTGCTAACAAAGATATGATTATGAGAATATATTTCACATGAGTAGGGACCAGAACTGATTAAAATACTACTTATATTCTATGATCTGGAGGATGTTAAGGAAACGATTGAGCATGGCAGGGAGGAGTAGAAGTGTTTGATGGTTTTTCTGGATATATTTTATTTTATTAGTCCAATATCTGGGCATACTTCTATAATGGACCCTTTTTTGTGGCAAATCTTTCTGTGTTTTGAATAGTGTTAAACCCATCCATAAAAAGGGCAGTAGTGTTATTATGACTTTGTCAATCAATTGCTCATTTTCCTGGCGGTGATGATTGGCTCAAATATGTGACCAATTCAGTATCTTCTCTGGGATTTTGGCTATATCCATCAGATTGGCTGCCCAGTGCTTTCTTATAACAGATACTCACAGCATTTAAGGACTGCAAATATATTCTTTGCAAGCAAGCCGGCCTGAAATTGGATTCAGCTACAACACACCATCAAAATCACCTCCCTTATTCACATCAATAAGCAAGTAACAATCTCTTTGGGGAACTTTTGAGGTATCCTTTTTCATGTTTGCTTTTGGTTGTGAGAAAATAGCCATAAATTCTAATTCTTTCATACTTTTCAAAAGTCACCCCTGATATGAAAACTTCAGTGACTACTACACCTAACTAGGTTATTATCCTCATCATTCCCCTTGCAACATTTCATAGTAAAGTGCTTATTTCAATTTGTTCTATATTATATTTTGTTAAATTTTCATAATATTATTGTATGATATATTATGTGGCAAGTATGTCACCTATTACATAATATTAAATATTCTTTTTTACATTCCTCATCATCAAATATTGTTTTATATCATTGAAATTTAATAATACGCATGTCCTTCTGGAATCTTGCACAGTGTTGGAACAATAGTGGAAATAAATTAATGTGTTTATTCTAGAAATGAACATATGGATAAATCATATATATGCATCTGCATCTAAATAACAAATATTAGAATAGTCCCTTAGATAGACTTACACTAATGTTTCTTCCTTGCCTATTTATCAACAAAGACTAAGCTGTTTGCATGGAATATATTTAATATAAATTGCCACTGATGGTGGAATGGTCTAAATGTTAATGCTATCACTCCAAAATCCATGTCCACCTGCAACCTCAGAATGGGAACTCATTTAGAAATGGGGTATTTTCACATGTAATTAAGTTAAAACAAGGTCATACTGGATTAGACTGTGTCCTAAATCCAGTACCTAGTGTCTTTATAAGAAAACAAAAGGACACACAAAGACCGAGAGACACACAAAGTGGAAGTCAAGTGAAAATGGAAGCTGAGATTGGAGTGATGCAACCACAGCCATAGAATGTGACAGATTGCCTGAAGACACAAGAAGCTAGGAAGAGGCAAGGAAGGCTTATTCCACAGGACCTTTAAAGGAAACATGACCCTACAGACACTTTGGTTTCAGACATGTAGCCTCCAGAACTATAAGAGAGCAAATTTCTGTTGTTTTAAGCCACTCAGTTTTTGGTACTTTTAACAGTAGCCATAGGATCAAATATGGATAGGTTATAGTAAGCTGGAGGTATTGGATACAAAATTAACCAGAATAATGATTGACCAAAATTCATAGAAATCATCACTTAAGAGAGGAAAATCACCAGAAATAAAGTGGAAAAAGTCATAATTAAATGATTTAAAAACCTCTTAGGCATGCCCTGGATTCAGTATATATTTGACTCAAACTCTCACACCTATTCATCAGCATGCAGGCATGAGAATCCATTTTCAGAATGATGACCCTGAAGCACTCTATCACATTAGGAAGTGTTCCATCATCCCCACTTCAGTGTGTTTGTTGAGGCAAGAAGGTAGAATAATTTATTTTAAGAAGATTTACAGCCACAGGAGTTGAACCAAAATGGGTTTTCTTCTTAAAATTGAAGTTTTCTCTAAATCAGTGGTTATTGACCTTTATTATTATTTTTTTTCTGGTCAAAGACTCCCTCTGAGAATCTAGACTCCCTTCCTTGAAAAATACACATATGCACATATACTTTTCATCTGTTAACTCTTCATTTCAGGATGACCAGAAATTCCCTGATATCAATCTTTATATATTGTAGACTCTAAGCATCCCTATTGGAGAATATATTAATAGCAAATCAGTCAATCAGCTTTAATCTCCAAATTTGGAGGTAGTAGTCAATGTTTCTTTAATTAATTTAATTCATTGATGCTAAGAACAAACTTAAATGTGGTCTCGATTCATTCTCAGTCTACATGAAGTCCTGGCCCTGTGTTGTTTTTGTAAAAAATGTAAATTGTTATATTCTATGGAAGGTAGGCTAACTTCAAAGAGTCTGTATCACGCAGAAAAAATTTATAAAAGTACAAGCACAACTTAATATTAGGTTGGTACAAAAATAATATTTTCCAGCATTTATCCCAAACATTATAGTGAGTCAATTCTTTCTAGTTTTACACTTAGAATTTAGTGTTTCTTCCTGAAAGGAATTGACTTTTAATAAAGCACATTATCATCTGATGTATTAATAGATTCTTCATTCAACTTTTGTTTTAATGAAGGGGGGAAATCTTAACAGAATCTTTTTTGTATTTACAGCTTAGCCAGATATATTGGTGCAATGAAAAAGCATAGGAATTTTGAAGGTGCTACACTGCCACTTCAAGCACTAAAGGGAGGCCCTTCTGTACATTTTCAGTCTTTACCTTATGCCCTTGTATTGACAAAAATGTCTCTAAAATTTTGATATTTAGCTTCCACATATGAGTGAACACATGTAAACTAGATTGACAAGACTTTCCCACCTGATTGCTTCAAAACTCAACATAGTGGGAAAAAAACAAAACGTTTTCTGAAACTTTACTAACATCATTTCACCATTTATTAATTGCTAATATGGTAATTTGATACAAAAAATACACACTGTGGTGGAATAGATTTGATTTGAACGTTCCATGAAAGCGAATACAAACAAAAACCAGAGGGCCAAGCACCTAAATCACCATGGAGCTTTTTAAAGTTACAACAATCCAACACAGAAGTTAAAAGTGATACCCTTGAAAAAATATAACAGACACAGAGATAGATGAAATAAAAGTGCTTGAAATGATACCTCACACTTTCTAGTCTCATTCTCCATTCTCTGTATTAAAAACCTCATTATTTCTTTTTCTCTTTCGCCTTTGCTTTGCTTTGCTTTCTATATTGTCTGATGTTGTTTCCCAGTTATGATTTTAACTTCTGAAGGCCCACAATCCTTGAGTCACAGGCGCTTATGTAGCCTGTTGCAGATGTGTCTGCCTAGATGAAAAAGCAAAATATTTTCTGCCCTATACAGCATTTGCTTAAAATATACAGATGTCTGAATATTGTTTTTTCTTCTTAGGGACATCTTAAATCTTGAAAAATCAATTCCTAGGTGCTAAGGTAAAAGTGCCTTTTAAGATATTTGCCTTTACATGTGTAAAAATCCTAATTATTCTTTAACAACTTTACAAAAATCCATATCAACTCAAAAAACAATCACTCCAGGAATTGCAGGCTCCTTCCAGAAATCTATTTATACCTCTATTGTCTCCCTCACTTCTTTGTACTCTGTTTAATCAATTTACCTGTTATTTTCTTACTCCTGAAATAAAAATATTCTAAGCAATGCCCATATAATTTCACTATACAGATTATGGGTCAACTATTTTGTTCACTAAGTCTATCTTAATCTCCACATATTGACCATTTGCCTAAATGATAAACCTAAAAACTTAAAGAATTAATATAAAGAAGTAAAGTTAAAAATATCTAATGATGACATATGTTCACCATTTGCACTTCTTTGTTAAGAGAAGTCCAAAACTTTTTTGGTTATAAATTTTGATCCCATAGGTTTTCAATATTATGAAAGTTAATAGTAATAAATTTAATTACATAATTTATATTTAGCAAATCTTAATTCTGTAGAGTTGTATTTCTTTTAGAATTTTTCTAGCCCACACAGTTATCAAATTATGATTTCACTATAAAAGTGTCCGCCAAAACCAAAGTATTTTAGTATTTTAGTGTTCATATTTACTTGTTATGAATAATTCATAGTTTTATTTTGAAAAAGTGTCTCTTTAGTCGAACTCTAGATTTTTAAAAAGTATTTAAGATTAAAAGTGAACTCATTCTACTTATATAAAGATATAAATTAACCCGTAATCCTCTCATATGTATGACTGAGTTCATATTGTTCTGTGTGTATGTGTATGTGTGTATGTTTGCATCTCCGTGTGTGTTTACATCTCCGTGTGTGTATGTTTACCTATGCGAGTATAGTCCTTATCCTGTTTTAGTATTGCAGTTAATGTTGCTTTAAATGTTTCCCTTGTTTTAAATGATCTGCGGGCCTTTTTTGACTTGAGTAATTGACTCTTCTCACTAAGCTCTAAATGAGCCCTAATGAACAAAAAAATTATCCAGTATATCCAGTGTTCTGATAACTTTGGTCTGCCGATATTTTCCCATTATAATCAGGAAATAAAAAAGAATTAGGCCTCAAGGAAAATATTATCAAGTCTACCATCACACGTTCTTGAGAAGACTCAAAAGAAAAAATATCACTAAAAAATAAAAAGACATTAGAATCATCAAAAAGCCATTTAAAGCTATTCTTGCTTATTTGTTCTATACTTTCTTCTCACATCTGAGAAACCATTTTAATGTCATAATCAGAATAGTGATGCAGAAAATTGATAGCAAAGTATGTATAAAGTCTATCTTTTAACTTTTACGTCAAGGTGGAAGTGATTTAGAAGAATGTTTATAGTTCATCCATTGATTAAATGTCTCAAAAATGAAAAGAAGGTAGGGAGAAAAGAAAGGAGGGAGGGAGGAAAGAAGTAAGGTAGGTATGCGGCAAGAATGATAGATTAGTAAAGGCTAAAGAGATGGACTTAAGATTCAAAATAAATCATAATTAGTGGGAATGATCAAAGATTTCTATTTAATTAGTCATAATTTAATGGTATTAATCAACTACTTGCATTTAATAAAAGGGAAATAAAAATGTGGAAATAAAAAGGTAATGGAGAAATTATAGAAAATAAACTATATAACAAGATAGACATATAATAAAAGAGAAAAAATATACAATAGTTATTAAGGTCCTAGAGTTGTAAAGAACATCATGAAAATGATTATATCTTGTTTATGTTCAAATCTACATTACTCTGAGATTATCCTTAAACACATTTTTCATTCCAGATTGACTCTTTCTAGCATGCAGATAATTTATAGCTAGCCTTTTTTCTCCAGTATCTGTGATGTCATTTGGTAGACAAATAAACTTATGAAATGAATATTGATTTTTAATATTAGCCCAAGCAAAATATAATTTAAAAAAATAAATAGAGAAATTTGGACTAATAAAGTTATCAAATATATATAAATGTAAAGATTATCCATTCTTTGGAATTCTTAGCCTTACAGTTTCTTTCCCTTAGTCAATGAAGGTTAAGTCTGTATGTGATTAATTCTTCAAACTATGGCAAATTTATGTGTATTTGTGTATAATCTTTGATTTGCATAAAATTTGACTAAAATCCAAATCTTACCTCATTCTGAAGGTCTCGAATCATTTTGCTCTTCCTTTCCACTTCAGTCTTTAAAAAATTAATCTAAAAATAAATAGAACATTATATAGACAAGTTCCAAACTCATTTCGGTTGCTTTCATATTTTTTTACTATTGTGAAGAATAATAAAGTGATTAAGATTATCCCTTTAAAATTTTTATTAAATGAAAGTTTCATTATTTAATTCACACAGATATTCACATATTATATAAAAATATGCTTTTCTTATATAACAAAAAATTCATTTTTTTAAATTGAGAAACCATGCACATTATGACTCTAATTCTCTTACCTGGCTAAACCTCATTATTTAAAACTGTGGTTCTTTAAAAAAAAATAGATTCAAGTGCCAGGCCTAAGAATATCTATTACTCTCCAGGTAATTTTGACCTGTGGCCAGGTTTGGGAGCAATTGCATAATGATATTCCTTATTTCAAAAGAATGGAACGATATGAATACTCTACCAAATAAATCATAATATCTCCTCCTGATTATGTATTGTCAGGATGTGTATCCTTAGGCCAGTAACTCCAACTGTATTTGCATGAACATAGCTTTGCATGCCTTGAGTAGTTTGAAAAAAAGGCAGCATAACACAGTGGTTAAGATTTTGTAGAATTTATAATTTTTAGTCATTGAGAGTTCACTAGTCACTAAAACTAGTCACTAAGAGAAACAACCCAAGTGCCCATCAATTCATGAGTGGGTAATCAGAATTTGGTTTATGCTCACAATGGAATATTACTCAATTC
>CAUYPO010064353.1:0-14532 GCA_963574435.1 Cheirogaleus major | reverse complement strand
ACGGAAAAACTGATTTTCCAGAGCATGCATTTTACAAATTGTAAAATAAACAGGGTAAAAATAGATACAGATAGATGATAGATAGATAGATAGATAGATAGATAGATAGATAGATAGATAGAAAGAAAGAAAGAAAGAAATAGACAACAGACAAACATGCACATAGTCAAGGGTCAAAGCCTTGCCACAGGATTTTTGCTGTGACGAATTAGGTTTCAAGACCTTTAATAATTTTTATTGGCAATATTGGCTACGTTTTCATGAGAAAGGCCTGTTTTGGTCAGTTCAGGTTGCTATAATAAAACACCATAGACTGGGTGGCTCAAACAACAAACATTTATTTATCACAGTTCTGGGGCAGAGAAATTCAAGATCGAGGGGCTGGCACATTCAGTGTCTGCTGAGCATCACTTTCTGGCTCGTCAGTGGCACCTTCTGGCTGTGTCCTCCCATGACGGAGAAGACTCTGGTCTCTTCCTCTTCTTAGAGGGCACTAATTCTGTCATGGACAGGTCCACCCTCAGGACCTCGTCTAAGCCTAAGCGCCTCTCAAATTCCTACCTACAAACTACCACATTGCAGATGAAGGCTTCAACATGTGAAATTTGGAGGAAACATTCAGCCCACAGCAAGGCCCCCAGGAGCACTGTGTTCTTGACAATAGCATGAACATAGAAAAAGCAAGGGCGTTAATACATTGACTGCCACACTAGGAAAAAAAAATTCCCTGGGGCCATGGTGTTTTATTTTTATTAAAACAAAATGATCCTTTCTGATTCGTTATTTTTTATTGTGTTCAGTACATGAGTTATATGCAATGCAATCCGTGTTTTTAGAATTAAATTGACAATATTAATTGTAACAATAAGAGCATCAACAAGTAAGATTTTCGCAAATCAGCTGCAGTTTTGCTTCGTGAGACCCTGGGGTTAAAACTAGCCTGAGTTAAACACAACTCACATGGCAGTCGGTGTGTTAAGTAGTGGTCATCATGCCTATTGCTTCTGTCTACTTCAGGAAAATGCAACACACGCTATCATACCTCTTTTCTAATTTTACCTTTGGCATAAGACAGTGAAAGACACTAATATTTAAAGTGTCCCTTTGTTTTTTTCCCTAGAGAACTTTAAACTGCAGAAAAATTCATCATAGTTAGATTAAGAATAGGAAACAATTACACCCTTATTTGTAAAGTGAGGAATAGGAAGTTGTGGAAGAGAGATAAGAAGACAGAAGAAAAAAAAAGTAAAACAGTGACAGTGAATAGAGAGAAGAAATAGAAAATAAACAGCAAGATGATTGATATAAATGTAGCCATATAGAACATTATACTAAATATAAATGGCCTAAATCCCTAATTAAATGGCAGGAATTATAAGATTGCATAAAAAAGCAATACTCGAATACATGTTGCTTGTAAGAAATCCATTTTAAATAAGACACATATAATTTAAAAGTAAAAGAATAGAAAAAATATATCATGTTAACACAGATCATAAGGTTACAGTGACTATATAAATCGCAAATAAAATAGATATAGGAAACTAAATATGAACAGGGATGAAAAGAGACATTTCACAATGATAAAGAAGACAAATCACCAAAAAGACAAAACAGTCATAAACATATATGCATCAAATAACAAATTTAAAATACGTGAAGCCCTGAGAGACAGAAGGGAGAAATAAATAAATCTGTAATTTTGTGGATTTCAACAGTCATCTTCAAATAACTAATAGAACAGAAAGACAAAAAAGTCAGCAAAACCAGTAACTCACCTTGAACACATTTGTTTTTACAGGGCATTTCCTTCAACAACAGCTGAACACAAATTCTTTACAAGCAGCTGCAGCATGTTCACCAAGGCAGGTAATATGTTGGGCCATCACAATATGTTTTAGTAAATTGAAAGGAAATAAAAGCATATAGATCATGTTCTCTGATCCCAATAAAATTAATTTTAAAATAGACGTCAGAAAGATGCAGCCTCCTTCTCCCTTGCTCTTCCCGCCCCCTCCACTCTGGTCACAAGGGCCTTCTTGCTCCCTGCGACAGGAAGGGCGTGCTCACACGCCAAGCCTCTGCCCAGCCCCTTCTACCCTGTGACCAGCACCCTCAGAGCCACCGCCCCTCTCGCTCCCCTCCAGCGTCACCTCTTTATGAGGTTTTTTCTAGCACCTTCTGCACAATGGCAACCTGCCCTCCTCTGACCCTGCCTATACCCTTTTCCGCTTTGTTTCCTACAGTCTTACACTCCCTGGCATACCGTGTGGTTAGCCTAGGCAGCTGTTCACTGCCTGTCTCCACGGTAACAGAAAAATCACGTGCTCCAAGAATGCAAACAACGCCTGTCTGCCAGGGCCCTGGGCCCAGGGCGGTTTCTGGTACACAGCGGGTGCTCACTGAGTATTTGTGACTCTATGGGTGTCAGAGCTCTGCCATCCAAGGCTTTCTAATGCCACGCCCAAGACTGATCAGGGTGGGAGGTGGGCTGGGGGAAGGCCCCTTTCCAGACTCCGTGAAGTGGTGCAGTGTGATGGAATGTCTACGTCTTAGTTCATGTGTACAGCTACAAGAGACGGGGCAATTTATAAACATTAGAGATTTATTTTTCCCCATTCTAGAGGCTGGGTAGTCCAAGATCAAGGCACTAGAAGGCTCAGTGACCGGCGAAGGCCCCTTCCCCAAAGGTGGTGCTGTCTGGGTGTCCTCGCGTGGCAGAAGAATGGAAGAGCAGAAAGGGCCTGAGCTGGTCACCTGCTACAAAGCTCTCATGCACGCACCAGGACCAGCGGCGTGTGAAGGCTTAGGGTTAGCGTTCAGGTCCCGCCTTCAGGACAAGTCACGTCCCCGAATGCCCCATCCCTTAATACCGCCATAATGACGATGAAGTTTCAACGTGATTTTGGGGAAACACATTTACACCAGAACAGTCCATAAAGCCGAGAAAGTCACAAACAGCCACCTGGACCTTTCTGAACCCATCGCTCTGACCCAGTTTAAGCGAATCATTCTCACAAGCGTGAGGACGTTGACAGAGGCAGTTTCTCCCGCAACCCTCAGATGCCAGGTGGGACGCATAGCTCTCGGTGGTGACACGGAAGCCACCGGGGAGTCTTCTCAGTGTGCTCTCCATGGACACCTGCGGTCACAAGGTCCGAGTTCCTGAGTCAGCGCCGCGAGGCCAGGCGCGGTCTGAGGGGGACGACCCACAACGACTTCAGCAATTCAACTGGTACTGTTACAGCAAACGGGACCGGGAAACAAACCGAGAGCCACACGGCAGTGCTGCAAAACAGGCTGTTTATCACGCCCGGGCTCAGAGGGGTCTCGCCTCCAAATTCTGAGCAAATGGGGTTAAAAATATGTTGGTTTTTATACGCTTTGTTCTGAGGGAGTTGGTGGTCACAGAAGAAAAACTGGTTAGAAGGCTTTTATGAGGTAAGGGCTACAAAAGTTGCTTGTCCATGCTATTTGGCAGTTCCGCTATTATAAGATAGAAGTCACAGAGTTTTTCATGGTTGCTTAACCATGCTATTATTAGGAGGGAAGTGCAGAATTTTTTTCCTTACAGTAAGATGCTGGACCATGTGATGATTTGTATCCTAAGACAGAAATTGTGTATCTTCTCCTAAATTATCTCAGTGAATTTTGTCATAAAGGAGAAGTTCTTGCCAATCAACTGTCATCATATAAATATGTGTGCGTAGGGCTTTAGTTGTTCAAATCATATAACGAGCTTGATTTTTAAAATATTTTTCATTTCATCGTATAGCATCTCTTTTCTCTGCTTCCTAGTCTGTTAATGTAACCATAGTTTTGTTTTTTTGTTTGTTTTTCTCTTGTTGTAATCATAGTTTATACTCAACCTGGTGGTACATGATTTTTCGAGAATCGTCAATTGGCCTTTATACCATGAACAGTCCCGGTCTGGCCCACTGTGACTCACTGTTCATTCTTTGCCATCAGCATTATTACTATCGTCACTAATGCTATCTTGTTCTTCCGTTCCCAACTTTGACTTTTCACGGTCAACTGCAGTGAGCTTTCAGAGATATTTTTCCCTAATAATTACGTAGAATTTCCCAAGTCTGTAAATATCCACAACAATTTGCTACTTCTTTATTTGAACACCAACTCTGGCGGGTACAGAATTGGTGAGAAATGCCCTTTCTTACTGGGCTTTGGTAAGTTTCAGACTGTTCCCACCCTCCTTTCCAGAGCCTTCATTCATGACACCCCTGTCTTCCCGATGCTATCTTGGGAGATATTTGAGAATAGCCTGATTCGGGTTTTATTTTTTCTTGATGTTCAAGGGATTTTTTTTCTTTCAACTTGAAAAATAATGAACAGAATACGATCAGACCTAAACACACTGCTTTTTCTATTAACGAAAGTATTTCAAGATATGCAGAGGTCTTTCTTCAGTCCAGGAAAGTTTTCTCACTAATTTATTGACTGTTGCCATTGCATTGATGATTTGCTCTGACTCATCAGCCGTGATTTCTAACAGTCACGGTCACCCACGTGGTAGAGTTGCTTTCCCTGTCTTTGTCGCCTCATCTGTTGTTTTCAAATCTTTGGCTTATTTCCCTGGACATCTTAGAAGACTCTTACGTTTACCCTTCGCATTACTGACTCAGTATTCTGTAATACGAGGTCTTCTACTTCTTGCTCTGAATAGGAATTTAAATGCAGTGTCCACTGGATTTTCTTTCTTTCTTTTCTCCCTTAACGCAGATTCTTGTGCATACTCGTGTTTGTCCTGGCTACCCCTCCTGTGCCATCGTGTCCGTTTCCATAGTGGTTGTAACTTTCCACCCACTCCCGAGGAAAATGGGAAAATCAGAAAAAAAGGACCCTTTCTGAAATGTCCTGCTGCTGCCTGTAAGGAATTACCTTAGAAGTGGGATCTTCCTCTTCATTTTCAAGAAAACACTGCACATCCATTGTGCTGCAGAGTTGAGCTCAGGATACATGCGTAGATCCTTTATCTGGGTTTATTTCTCTGCGGACGTGGGCGGGTGGGTTGCAGGTGGTGTCTGCCCACTGCGAGGGCTTGGTGCACACACAGCCCCTCCCTGTGCACCTGGGCCAGGGAAGACCCCACCTGCACACTTGAGCCAAGGATGCAGGTTGACGTGCACCTTTCCTGGTCCACTTGCCAGGGCTCTAGTGGCCTCAGTTGAGCTCCATTCCTATTCCCAGTGTGGCCTTTCATTTATTAACTCTATTTTCTTTCCTACCATCTTGATTATTTTAATCAGACCTACAAAAGAAAGTATTGGACTCTGATAGTTAAGTGCCAGTGTTATTTGGCTTGTTTCTCATATTATTCCAAACGGTAGCAAAATGCTTTTGGAGGAAACTACATTTTGTTTAAATAGCCCACCCTATCATTTTCCAGTTTGCTGCTTTATTTCTTACTGAAGAAAACAACCAACAACAAAGTAAAATTATTTCTAACATGAAAATGCATTTTTCTAATCAAGGATCTTGCAGCTTTTGAGAACTATATTTTGCGGTTACAACCTAGGGTTGCAGAACCACGGTCTCCCCTCCCTTCTCCGCTGCTCAGCACCCTGTTGCCAGGGCCCGCTCTCCTGGCAACGCAGCAGCCAAGGCCGCCACTGAGACCTTCGGTCTCCCCAACATAGGGGTGACCAGTGTTGTTCTTACAGAATTTTTGTCTTCTCATTAAGAGTATTCTGAGTAATATATTTGTGATACCAGATCAGACATACTGGGCTTTTTTATTTTTCTTTTCTTTTTATTTTTTTCTTTTTTTGAGAGAGAGAGAGTTTGTGTATTGCATCCAAGTATGGAAATGTTTTGGATTTCTGGCAATTCGGGGCTCTGCGTTGATACAAATGAGAATGCCGTCTCACTCACAGCCCACAGCCCAGCCGCAGAGGCCTGCCAAGAATCCGGTACCCCAATGACAAAGCAGAGTGCGCGCTGAGAGACCATCATCATAGCAGAAGCTTCTGGAAATTGTAATTTTTCCTTATAAAATGCTAAAGTATTATTTCATTTCCTTTCTTAACTTTTCCTTGGAGACCCAGAGCTCATCCTGTGTTAAAGTGCAGCCTTGTGGAATACTCAATTGTAGAATGTTTGGCTATCCGCCCTGGGAGCAAGATAGACTTTCTATTCTACTATAAAAAATTAAAAATATATATATTAGCAGTGAACAAGATTTTCACAGAAATTGCTTAAACTAGCTAGCTTAGTTTTTATATCCATGTGCCTAACTCATGGTTCTCTATGCATACATATTAAAAGGGATATTATTTAAAACTTTCTTGTAAATGAATTACTCATTTTGTAAACCCATAAGGATTTTTTTTAAAAGTTTGATTCTCAATATATGTACTCATTGTAAAATGCATTCTAGGAAAATCAACAAGTGAAAATTTATACATTTTTTAGTCATGTTACTTGTGGGGTTTTATTGTTGTTGTTTTTTTTTTTTTTTTGCTGCTGGGCTATAGCTGTCCCTGATAAATGTGGGTATTGACTCCGTGTCAGACTGACAATTTGCAAATATTTGCTCCCCTTCCATAGCCAGTCGTTTCTGTCGACTGTGTCCTTTGCTGTGCAGAAGCCTTTTAGTTTGAGGTCATCCCACTTCTCTGCTTTGCTTTTGCTTCCCGTGTGTTGGGGTCATATCCAGGAAATCATTGCCAACACCAACGTCTGGAAGATTTTCCCCGCATGGTTTCTCCTCTGAGTTTTACAGCATCGTGGCTTGTGTTTAATCCTTCAATCCATTCTGTGTTGACTTTGTGTGTGGTATAAGATGAGGGTCCAGTTGCGTTCTTCCGCATGTAGCTACAGTTTCCTCCCTGTTGCTCGGTCGTGCGGTGCACACACACCTGGGCTGACCTGCCAGAGGACAATGCATGCAGCAGGGGGGGTCACCCAGAGCTTTGTAGGTCAGCCAGCTGGTGGACAAGCCCAGCCCAAATCAGCAGAGCTGCCTGCCCCAGGTGCTGCGACCACAGACATGTGATGGAGCTGAGGTCACACGCAAACTGCGCCCAGACCAGCTCACCCCAAGCGAGTCAGATTCGGGACTAAGTCGGTGTTTGCGTCGCCTGCTGCCAAGAACCCGGGGTTACTGCCGTGTGCGCCATCACGGCGTGGAGAACCAGACGCCCCTCCTCCCCGGGACGCTGTGTGCTGGGGAGGCCGTCAGTCCGTGAGCCCCGCCACTGGGGCGTGGGGCAGGGGAATTGGGCCAGGTCTCCAGGCCTCTCCTCACAGGGACTTGCCTCTTGCTGTGTCTAACGGTCTGCAGTCCCCCCAGAACCCCGTGGTGCTGTCCAGACTCCTTGTTTGGAGCCCGTCACTCTGCAAGAAGCACAGAATGCTGGGGGGCACTGCCAGCCAGCGCTCCCTGTCTTCTGCCTGCCCCGCCAGCTGGTGGCCCCGCTCCTGAGCAAACATCACGAAGGGAAGAGAGGTGACCCCTAATTCTGAACCCTAACACTCATAAGCTCCTCCTCTCCTTCCTCTTACTAACATGTGAAATGTGCACCAATTAATCCATGGCTGTTACGGGACGGTGGTGTTGGGCTCCTGGACAGAGCTTCCCACTGACCTGCCAGGGACTGGGTGCATCAGACTCCGTGGGGGGCCCCCAGCGCCCCGAGTGGCTGGCTGGACAACAGACGTGAACAGCCAGTCCAGGCTGGGGCTGCTGTTCCAACCATCCCCAGGGGAAGCCCGTGCCGCTGCTGGTGCAGCTCCTGGGTGGACCGAGAGGTGGCTAACGGGTTACAGTTCCCCAGGCAGCAGCCGTGCCCAGGACAGGCGCTTCTTTCCCAGAGTAACATGCTGTGTGACTCCTCAGGTCAGGCCAGTCCTGTACAGGTTTGAAGGCGCAACCCCGAGGTGGCAGGTGAGGGAGGGAAGAGCCACTCGACACTCGGCACCCACACTCCTGGGTACCCTTGTCATTTCGCCCACACTGTCCGCCATGAACAAGGGCTTGGGGCACCACCCTGCCCCCATGAATAAGGGGTGGGAGCACCACCCTGCCCCCCATGGATGAAGGCTAGGAACTCTACCCTGCCCCCTGTGGATGAGGGATGGGAGCACTACCCTGTACCCATGGATGAAAGCTAGGAACTCCACCCTGCCCCCCATGTATGAGGGATTTGAGCACCACCCTGCCCCCATGGATGAAGGCTAGGAACTCCACCCTGCCCCCCATGTATGAGGGATTTGAGCACCACCCTGCCCCCATGGATGAAGGCTAGGAACTCCACCCTGCCCCCCATGGATGAGGGATGGGAGCACTGCCCTGCCCCCCCATGGATAAGGGATGGGAGTACCACCCTGCCCACTCTGTGGATGAGGGATGGGAGCACCACCCTGCTCCCCATGGAAGAGGGATGGGAGGCAGCCGGGGCTCCTGTGCATGGGCCCAGGCAAGCTATGGCTGACCCATAGAGACAGACAAGGGCCGTGTCCAGCGCAGTACCAGACAGGTGGGTCCCTTGAGGCTTCTCCGTTTGTAGCGCACAGGCCAACCCTCTGGGTGGTGGGCAGAGAGCCGAGGCGGCCTGCAACAGGAGACCAGCACGTAAGTGAGTTCCATCTGTATTGTGTCTGCTCACGTGATCTTGCAAGAAAGTCCATTTCCTGCATCCATGAAGGATACAGAAGAGCTGCTCAACACTTTGCATATAATTTCAAAAGTTGTGGAGTTGTTAATGGTTGCATTAAAGAATAGTTTTCAAAATTTTGTACCTATTGGTGCAAATCAAGTTTCAACTTAATAGTTGTCAATAATCTGAAAAAAAGTCACCACCAGGCCATGGAAGTAAATTGTGCATAGCCGTTTTAAGCAAGAAACTTGATATTTAAAAATATACAAACAAAAAAGTTTTATTAGCAATAAAAGAAAAGAATTTTATTTGAAGTTATTCAAAAATCCAAAATGTGATATACTACCTAATAAGCTTATTTTTTCTTTTATGTAATTGCTTCAAAATAATATATTTTTCACTAAACTCTACTTGCATTCCACCAAAGCCCTCTTGAGCTTACTGCATGCATGTTTAACATTTTCCGTCTGTGGCGGGTCTTTAACAAGTTTGGGAGGTGCCGCTTGGTGGCAAACAGAGTTGAAGCACGGCTTCTTCTCCCTGGAAGCTTGCAGCGTCCCTGCAGACCGCCAGGTGGGCAGGAGAGCAGGTGTGAGGGTCGCCGTGACAACCCCGCCGGATGTTCTGGCACCGAGAGAAGAGTCAGTGTGGGGGAGGCAGATGGTCCCAGCTACGAGGACATGTGAAGAGGCACTGAGGTAAGATGCCACCCTCGAGAGAGAGGAGACACTCTTGGGTCTGAGATGTGATGAGGAAGGACAGGCTGGAGACTCACAGACACTGGAAAATAAGAAGTGGAAAAACTTCCCTAACCCTAACCCTAACCCTAACCCTCTCTGGAGTGGCAAATTTGTGGTTACAGATTATGGGGGGCATTGAACCCTAAACTCGGACTGGCTCGTGACTCAGGTGACGCCATGTATGTTTATCGTGATGTAGGAATAACATTGTAACATTTGCAATGAGCGAGTTAATTTACATAGAGAAGGCAAAGCCCGGGGGGCTTTCTGTAGAAATTGACGAGCTGACTCTAAGATGTCCATGGAAACGCAAAGGACCTGGAATAGGGAAGACAAATCGGAACTAGAAGAACAGGGTTGTGGGATTTGCACTTTCCGATTTCAGCACTTACTGCAACTCCGGCGACCCAAGCAGGGCAGGGCAGTGCGGCAGCCAGAGACCGCCGTGGAACAGAAGTGTCTTGAAATAACGCGCTCATCGACGGTGAGAACGGATTTCAACAGTGGTGTTGAGGGAATCCAATGGATGAAGAAAAGTCTTTTCAACAAACGGCGTTAAAACAACTGTCTGTGTATATAAAAAAAGAAGCACACGCCTCATCCCTTACCTCACTCCATACTCAAAACTTAATTTGAGATGGATCACAGACCCCAAAACCATAGCTAAATCCATAAAGCCTTTAAAATAAAATATAGGAAAAAATATTTGCAAATGTGGAGCTAGAAAAAAAATTTTAGACATAAAATATATTAACAGAGAAAGAAAAAAATAACAAGTTGGCGTTTATTGAAATTAAAAACGGTGCTATTGAAGACACCACAAAGAGAATGAAAAGGCAAACCAGAGAGCAGAGAGACCGTGTTCGCGTGGGTAGTAAGTGGGGGCCACACAGAAATCCCGGCACCTGTCCGTCCCTAAACCTCGTGCTCGTTCACACGTGACGCCGTCTGATCCCCACGTTAAAGTGTCGTGATGAGGACATCTTCAGCTGACTTGACCCGAGAATGGATAAAGCAAGAACAGAAGGACCTTCCGTCTTGCGGGTGCCCTGGCGGCTGCCGCCGTGACCTCACTGTGGGTGCCTGGGCTGTCGCGTGAGGGGACCGCCTTGCAGGGCTGACGTGACTTGCCCGGCAGACAGAGAGAGGCTCGGCAGTGCCCGCGTGGCCACGCTACTATCACGCTATTGCCCAGCAAGCCAGGACTGTGGCTCCTTCTGCCAACCTGGGGGTGGCGGGGGCCAGAAAGAGATCTCCCCAAGGTGGTGACACTTGGTCGTGAAGAGCCCAGATGCTCAGGAGAGGATGGTAAGGGACGGGCTTTGTCCACTCTGAGCGCCTCTGTTGAGATCCTCGCCCTGGCGTGGCCCCGAGTGCTCGGTCCACACTACCTGGCTGCTGCGACAGGTGCCTGGGACAGGTCCCAGCCCTCGTGGGAGACGGCACCAGCGCCTGGCTGCCAGAGCCCCGGTGGCCGCTGGACCTCTCTCCCTGCTTGCTGCGGCTTTGCTGATGCTCCTGCAGCTGCTGGTCCATGCAAGGCGACCTTGAGAGGGTCCCAGGGGCAGAAAGAGCCTCCCTGAGCATTTCTCCCCACAGGACGTTCCGTGGAAGCAGGTGGACTGAAATACCCGCCATGGCACTGAGAGGGCCGGTTTTGATTTGTGCACCAAATGACTTATTACCTAAATATGCTAACAAATAGAAAAGTGAAAACAAGGACAAGTGACAATGAAGACATATACTGTTGAAAGAAGACTGACACTCGCTGTGCTGTTTTAAGTTACCTCCAATGGGTAGACTTACTTGAATACATTTAAGCCAAACCGTATACGGTTTTGCAGAGCTGTGTCTGGTCTGTGGAAGTGTAGGACCACCGTGCCCAGGCAGGGGTCAGGAAGAACGGGGCCGTGGCGTCTGCAGCTGCGGGTGTCCACGCAGTGGGGGGGGGGGCAGGGCCTGCCTGGGCTCTTGGACGGGGACCTCCCAGGACAGTCTCCCTCCCGGGCCTCTCGACTACAGGAGCCCCTCCCCTTTGTCCCCAGAACCTCAAATTCCTGAATGGACGTCGGCACTAGGAATATCCTGGCTGGCCGGGAGTGGCGTGAGGCTGGATCACAGAGGCAGAACAGCAGCCGCAAGTATTCATGCAGACCTCAGAGAAGAAAGTCTCTGCATTGATTTGCTCCAGTAAAAAGACGTAATTTGTCTTTCTAACAAAACCAAAGAGAGTTCCAGAGTATGTGATGAAATGCACTAAAAGGGAAAAAATGGAATTACTCTGAAATTTTACGTGATGAAAATAGACTCCTCAGACTGAGAGAGAAAGGGGGGTGGGAGAGAGAGAGAGAGGAGATCCTGAGCTGTTATCACATCTATTAAATAAATAAAGGAATATTGATGAATAAAGGGAAATAACTTGTATATGAAAATGCATAAGAAATGAAAATAACTCACCGCAACAATACTGTTGACATTATTTAATAGGGCAAGAAACTATTTAATTTAAAAATTCATGCACCATGTAATCCCATATAATCAGACTAATTTGTTCCGCCGGCAAGCTCGAGACCTGGTCTATATTCAATTTTGGTCCAACTTGCTGTAGATGCTAAATTAAAGCTATGCCACATTGTCAAACTACACCAAGCTAAATACCACTAATGACAACTATATAAGGTTTTTGAAGCTCAATTAAAAAAAAATTGGATGGCTACTTTCTCCCATTTTATAATGTAACCTCTGTTATGTAGAGAAATCAAGAGTAGCACTGATGCCTAAGAATTAAGTTATTTTAGTTTCAAAGAGATCAAAGTAATTTCTGAGCTAACGAATGCAATATCTGGGTGGTTACCAGGAGAATAATGCTGGATACATGAGTGTGTGCGGATGTATGTATGTGTGTGTGTGCACATGCATGTGTGTGCATGTATGTGTGCATGCGTGTGTGCGTGTGCATGTGTGTTGAACACATTTAATAATATAAAAGTGCATGAAATCTCTGTCTTGTGCTTTATTCTTTCAAAAATGCCTCTTTATATACTAATTTTATTCAAGAATCTTAGTTCAACAATTATATGACAGCTTATTTCCAAATTCGGCACCATGTACGCCTTTCCCACATTGTGTGCTTGTAGCTATATCAACAGGGACAAAACGTGAGTGCAACAGAGAAGGGTACAGTCACAGACCCATCAGCGCCGAGTTCTCCTTAAGTCACTGCTTTTGAATTCGAGGAACAAGTACGGACAAGAAGAATCTCTGCCGACTCGTGGTTGGCACTGCCCACCGCAGACTCCGGCCACACACGGACAGGGAACGCAAACCCACGTGGGAACATGCTTTGCCGGGGGGTTTTGAATGGAGACCTTCCCTGGGTCAGGCAACAGGGCGTCCCGAAGCCCCTCCTACAGCAGAGCGTCGTAATTAAATAGTCTAATACTATCTCAGCAAACGTGCTTGGCCTCGTGGGCACAGAGTGGACGCAGGCGGAGCCCGGCCCGCGCCCTGCTGGCTAGGCTGGCAGATGGGGCTGAGGGCCCGTCCCTGCTTGTCCTGCCGGGGATGCTGAAGCACATGCTGACTGGCGCAGCCTTGTGGATTACCTGTGGCTGAGCGCAGGCAGCACACACAGCTGGATCAGGGCGGCTAAACTTCTGCGAACACCCAGAAGCGGTTGCGTAAATGCCATTTTCTTGACATAAATAACAGAAACATATGGCTCGAGACAGGATGTGGGGGCTACCTGGACAGATTGATGTCCTTCCTACTCGACCGGTGACAATATTTATGACTTGATTCCACCTGATAGTGGGAGAGGAGGCGAGGCCCGCTGATGACTTTCTCGTCCCTCCCACAGCACCGTGACCACCAGAAACCAGCGCTCTTGTCGCTAAACGCGTGGTCGGTGACGAGGAAGAAAACGCATCTTCCTAAGGCGAAGCACGGCACTTGTGTTCCACTCAGAACAGGTTGTTCCATTCCCAAGCAACGGTGAAGTTCCACAAATCCTTACCTAGAACGGGTCTCCAGTTTTAAACACACCCCCTGCAAGCCTGATCCAGAGAAAGTATTGATTATTTAGCAATTCTCACCATCCACACGTCTTGCTGCTGCTTGAGTGTGCGCTTGGATTGCTTCTCAGGCCGATGTGTGTACATTTTCCTATTATGCAGCTGGGTGGAGTTAGCCGTGTTTCCTGTGCCACCCCGGGACGACCACGCCGTGTAGAAATATTCACTGGCCGGTTTCCCACATATGGTGGCTTGAGCTTTTCCCCTGGCCCGGCGTGGCGTGTGTTCCAGACACGCTGCGGTCCTCTAGCAAACAAATGCCGTCTGCGGCGCGTGCCTGCTCTGAGGCCCAGACTGGAGGAGCAACGTCGTTTCACTTGGGCTGAACTTCACAGATGCTCATCGAATGTTCTATAGGAAGTTCTCCAGGTGTCCCATGCTTAGGAGCGCAAAGACCCCCCATCACACCTGGGCCCGTGACGAGCACACACAGGGCAGGTAGAACAGACACGCGGCTTTGCTCTTTTCTCTCCCTGTGGGATCTTTCCCGTCAGCCTAGAAACAGAGTGCTCTTGTCATTCTGGGACTTGTAAAAAACACAGAACATGTAAAAAGAAACTTCTCTTGACCTCGCTCGCCTACCAGGCTTCATGGGGCGGCTCTGCTCCGCCCCGGAGCCGGAGGTCCCCCAGGGTCTGCCGGCGGCTGCGGCCCCGCTCCGGCGTTGTCTCCGCAAGCGACTCCCGCTGTGGGAGCGTCTCCCTGGCCTCTGTCTCCCGGCAGTGTCCCTCACCCCCACATGCTTCGTCCCACCGTTTCGAGGACGAACCTCGTCTGTTTCCTGCTCACAGTTTGTCCCGCGGGCTCCGTGAGGGCAGGGCCGCTGCCACGTGTGCTCACTGGTGAATCCCAGCGCCAGGCACAGACGGTAAATAAGTGATGTGTCCCCCCCAGAAAAGCACAAGTGGTGGAAGAAAGATTTTTAAAATCTAAGATGAATTCAGATTGATACCTTGATTTGCAGTCTGGCAAGCAAAGCAGTGGAAGATTGTTTTACGATGCTACTTCTGCTGTTACTACGTACGTGTAGAATAGTTTCGGAAAGCAATGGCAGAGAGGGTGCTACCGGAGACAGTGAGCAAACGTGCCCGTCACCCTGGG
>CAUYPO010064351.1:0-33223 GCA_963574435.1 Cheirogaleus major | reverse complement strand
AAAAAAGTTATTGTAGTTTTTACTGTTAAGTAACCAACTATTTACCATCTGTCTTCAGCCACTGATTTGAGGTTTGGATGGTGAGATTCAAGCCAGTGTCACCGAACTCACATTGCAGCCTTTGGGAGTCACTGTGTGTGTTTAGATGTGAGAGAGATATGAACTTGCTTTGATTTGTGTCATTCTTCTGAAGGCATAGACAGCTTTTTAATTTTTAAATTAAAATTAATGTGTTTTTTAATTTTGTTAGAGTGGTTTTTAAAGTCCATTTTTATGCTAGCTTTATAAATGAACACATAGATCTTTTTAGCATTGAAATTAAGCTTTTATTTTTTAAAAAAATTTATTTATTTTTTAGAGACAGAGTCTCACTCTATCATCCAGGCTGGGTGCAGTGGCACGATCATAGCTCACTGCAGCCTCAAACTCCTGGGCTCAAGCGATCCTCCTGCCTCAGCCTTCTGAGTAGCTGGGCCTACAGGTGTGAGAGACTCCACGCCTGGCTAATTTTTCTATTTTTACTAGAGACAGAGTCTTACTCTTGCTGAGGCTGGTCTCAAACTCCTGACCTCAAGTAATCCTCCCATTTTGGCCTCCTAGAGTGCTAGGATTACAGGCGTGAGCCACCGTGCCTGGCCAAAATGGTTAGATTTGAATGAGCAGTTTTAATTGTTAGATTTTAGACCATTTTAGTGAAGAATTCGGTGCCCTATTATATTTAGAAGAATTTGTCTGGAATTTAGCATTTAGGTCAGCTAACCTTAGCTATATGAGATGATTTAGCAGATGGCAAGACTTCTAGATGAGACTGTAAATAAAGGAAGGGGAGAAGGAACAGGTTGGAGAAAGAGGACGAGTTTGCTGTTAAGTCTGAGGGACAAAAGGAACACCCACATGGAGATGTCCAGTCATGACATTGCAAAGGCAGATCTGAAAGCCAGAGAGAAGGTTGAGGAGAGAGATGCCAAACCTTTTAAAGCCCTGTAGAACTACTCATGGAGGGAACGAAAATGGTTGAGGACAGAGTTGGGGAAACCTCTACATTTACTTAGAATTAAAGGTTAGAAAGGTGGAAGGAGAATGAGAGAAAGCTGTGTCCTAGCAACCAAGGGAAGAAATGGTGTCTCGGAACAACCACAGTGTGGAACGCTTGGGCAGAGTTGAACAAGAAGACTTAGAAGAGGTCTTGAGATTTGCCTATTTGCACTTGTCGGAAAAAAGCCAAAAATGAAGCAGTTGAGAAATAAAAACAAGGTGGATGAGACAACAGCATGTATCACTCTTGAGAGCAGCTGTGTGGAAGGAGAGGTGAGAAGTGCCCTGGAGGAAAGCAAGTCGGCAGGAGGGACTTGGGGACAGAGCTGGGAGGGGACTGGAGAGACAGAGAGAATGAGAGACCAGGGGAGGCAAGTCCTGAGGGGACCAGGAGGAGAGGGGTCAGGGCACAGGAAGGGAGGTGAGCGTTGGAGAGAGAGCAGGACACAGGACTTGGAGAGAGAAAGAGGAAGGGATCGTGGGGCTGAGTAAACAGACAAGTCCATGCGAGGTTCCAGGCACTCCCTAGTGACTGGAAAACCCGACTGGCACTCCTGTTCCCTCCTCCACCAGCCGGCTCCTCCCTGGTTTCCAGGAAGGGGCTCCCTACAGCGGCTGCAAAGACATGTTTGCTCTAGGGCAAGACAACTAAACAGAAGAGGAGGAAGGGCTGCCTGCAGGCCACGGAGCAGCTGAGGAAAGGGGAGGTGAGAGGGGAGCAATGTGTCTAGTCAAGAACACGGAACCCACGGAAACAGAGGTTAGGGGAAGAGAAGAAATTCCCATGCATTGGACACTTACTACATGTCAGCAATGAGTTGGGGCTTTACAAAATGTGTAGACAAGATACTGCCCCTCCCAAAGATGTCCACATCCTGATGCCCCAAACCTGTCAATATGTTATGTTACGTGGCAGAGGAGAATTGCAGGTGTGACTAAATTAAAGATTAGAGATGAAGGGGTTACCTTGGGTTACCCCAGTGGGCCTAAAGTAAACACAGGTAGCGCAGCAGAGGAGGCAGAGGTAGTGATGCAAGGAAGGGGCCCTGAGCCCAGGAGTGCAGGTGGCTTCTAAAAGCTGGACAAGGCAAGGCAGGATTTTCCCTGAGAGCTTCCAGTAGGAAAGCAGCCCTGCTACACACTGATTTTAGGATTTCTGACCTCTATTAGTAGAATTGTTAAGATGCTAAATTTGTGTTGTTTTAAGACACTAGGTTTGTGGTAATTTGTTACAGCAGCAATGGGAAATTAATATACATTGTATTGACTGAAAATTGGATTTAAAAGAAATCTTAAAGTATTATAATCTCCACTTTCACAGGTTAATGACAGAGATATAACCTGCTTAAGGTTACAGACCCTGAATCAGGTTTTGAACCCAAATCTCTCTGTGATATTTTTATGAGGAGAAACAAGAATCGTAAGAGTCTTAAGTTTAAACTTTCTGCATTAAGACTCTGTCTCTTACCTCAAGGAACAACCTCAAGAAATGTATGTAAAACTATAATAGAAGGTAAAAATGGAAGTCCCTTGTAACGTAGAAGTGAAGTGCCATGGCCCTCCAAAGATGGAAAAATACCTGCCTGGAGAGGCAGAGAAGGCATCACGGAGAAGGTGGCATTTGAGCTGAGTCTTGAAGGACGTGTTAGATTGGTACTTGCAGATGGGGCTATTAGAGAGAGAAGAAAGATTTCGAATCAGAGAGGACCTCACAGTGTGTTGGGGTTTCAGCCGTGGCGGGTGGAGTGAGAGTGAAGGAGACCTGTGGGAGACTAAGGCTAGAAAGTGGGGTGGGAGTAAACCATGGAACATCTAGACCATGGAACGTCTCACTAAACTGAGCAGGTGGGGAAGTATCTGGTGGGCCATAGGAATCCACTGCAAGTTTTGAGCTATAAAATGAGATGATCAGAAAAACCAGGGGATAAAACAATAATATATTAGTCATGAAGTGATTAAATGCAATGTCTTTAAACAACTCATGAGTAGCTAGGGTGATGTTTTGGGTCAGTAGGTTCCCCTGCTGTCTGGCTTGGGGTTAGGTTTGGCCAATGGGAAGCAAGAGTGGGCAATTTCAGGGAGAAAAGAGAGGTTAGGGTATGTTTTCTCTTGCTCCCTTCCTATGGAGTTATCTTTGGCTGGGTGTGTCCCTTGGCAGAAAGTCCTAACTCCTATCATGGTGACCCTTTCCATGCAACTCTCTCCTTCCAGGTTCTGGTGACTGCACCTTCTCTTCCGCTCTTCAGGCTGGACAGTGGCAACAGCTCTGCTGTTCTGAGCCCCAGTGCAGTCCCTGCATCTTACCACCCCTTTCTAAATAGGCTCTACATTAACTCTCCTCAGATTATCTAATTTGATTAGGCCATCTGTTTGCTGCAGAGACTCTAACAATACTATTGTTCTAACCCCAAATAGATTCTCTTTGATCCCTAGTTCTCTTCTCTTACACCAAAGAAATGGGATGGGTAAGTGATGTTCTCACTTCTCATATAACAACACATATTTCTCATCGTTCAGGGCGTAGGTTCAGGCATTTTGAAAAAGTTCTTTTTGTTATCTTCACAAAGACTCACGCTAGAGATCCCTCTGGGTATGGAATGGACCCAGTCGGACCATTACACCTAACACTGTGGTGCCTAATTTTTAATGAGCAGAAAAAACAAAAAACCTTAAAGACATGCTTGTTCTGATCCCACACATAGTTTTCTAGCTATTCAACCTAAGGAAAGTGTCAGAGTATAAGGCAAAGATTCAACTACAGAGATGTTCCCTGCAACACTGCTTATAAATACAAAAACTGGAACCAACCACAATGCAGAACATCAGTAGGTTGGTTCAATAACTATGGTGTAGCTACATAGTGGAATTCTCTTTAGCCATGAAAAGAATGTTGTAGAAGAATATAAACAGATGACCACATATATTTTTTAATTTTGCCTCATCCTTTTTTCTTTTTCTTTTCTTTTTGCTTTTTTTGTAAATTGACTTTTTAATTTTGGGATAATTTTAGATTTACAGAAAAGTTGCAAAGACAGTGCAGAGTTCTATTATACTCTTCACCCAGTTTCCCCTAATATTACATCTCACATAACCATAGCACCTTTATCAAAATCGATACAATACTATTAGCTAAACTACACACTTTATTCAGATCTCACCAGTTTTTGTACAAATGTGCTTTTTATGTTCCAGGATCCAATTCAGGATACCAACATCACATTTAGCCAAAATATATTTTATACAGAAAAAATTATAAGGAAAACTGGAAAAATATACATCAAAATGTTAACAGAAATGTATCACTTAAGGTTCTTTGGTTATAGCCATTAGAAACTGACTTTGAATACCTTGTGAACACATGCATTTGTTAGAAGGATATGGTATATCTTATTGAATTAAAGGAAAAAGAAAATGACCAGGCCTTGGAAGGCACAAAACCAAGATTGCTCTAGTGTTTGAGAAAGCAGGGACTACAGAGCTGTTTTATTTAACCAGGAGCCACCACCAGGGTGACTGTTTTTGGTCTTTGAGTCACTCTGCTTAAGATCTAAACTCCAAAAAAAAAAAAAAAAAGATCTAAACTCCAGGGAGTATAAATCCACTGGACCTAGCCTGGGTCACCCAAGCCAGCCCCTGACTAGGTGGGGCCAGGACAATAGTTGATCAACAGTTCCTCTGCCTTGAAATAGTGGTGGAGAAAGAGTAATTCCCTAAATGAAAATAGAAATTCTGCATCCAAAAATGCTAGGCATAAATGTTGATAGATCAAAAAAAGTTATATCCAGAATAAGTGATTATCTCTAAGATTATGGATGAATGACCTTTTTTCTCCATGTTTTCCAAATGTTCCAAATAAGCATGTGTACTTCTTAGAACAGCAACAAGAAACTATTTTTAATATTCTGGCTCCTAAAGTTAACAAAGTCAGGTAAGCAGATTTTGGCCTTGGCAGGGTTACTTTTTGAATGGATGGTTAAATCATTATACCTGGACCAAGAGAGTGGCATTGGGAATGGACAGGAAGGGTCACAGAGCAGAGATGCTTTAAAGCTGTGCCCCAAACCCTGGGCCACAGACTGGTACTGGTCCTTGTCCTGTTAGGAACCGGCCGCACAGCAGGAGTGAGCAGCGGGTGGGCGAAGCTGCGTCTGTATTTGCAGCCGCTCCCATCACTGGCATCACCGCACAGGCTCCGCCTCCTGTCAGATCAGCTGGGGCATTAGATTCTCACAGGAGCTCAAACCCTACTGTAAACTGCACACGCGAGGGTCTAAATTGCACGCTTCTTGTGAGAATCTAACGCCTGATGATCTGAGGTGGAGCTGAGGTTTGACTGCGCAATCAAACTAAGCCCCCCCCCCCCGGTCTGTGGAAAAATTATCTTTCACGAAACCAGTCCCTGGTGCCAAAAATGTTGGAGACCACTGCTTTAAAGGAAGACTCTAAGAGACCTTGGCCCTGACTATTGCAGGAGATGAAGGAGAAGGGCGAATTAGAGTCGACTCCAGACTCTCAAGCCAGAGTGACAGGGAAAATGGCCATCCATTGCCAAAGGCACTGATGTGATGGGCACGGGGCAGTGAGCTGTGTGGGATAAGGAAGTTGGTGAGGTCTCCTAGCAAGTGACTTTCATTTTCCTCATCTGACCTCCAGGGCTGACGATGAATCTTCAGAGCCTGTAAATACCAATGTGGTCCTACGGTATGATGGGCTGATCACCTGGGACGCACCAGCTATCACCAAAAGCTCCTGTGTGGTGGATGTCACCTACTTCCCCTTTGATGACCAGCAGTGCAACCTGACCTTTGGCTCCTGGACCTACAATGGCAATCAGGTGGACATATTCAACGCCCTAGACAGCGGTGACCTCTCTGACTTCATAGAGGACGTGGAATGGGAGGTCCACGGCATGCCTGCTGCGAAGAATGTGATCTCCTATGGCTGCTGCTCTGAGCCTTACCCCGACGTGACATTCACTCTCCTTCTGAAGAGGAGATCTTCGTTCTATATCGTCAACCTCCTCATCCCATGCGTCCTCATATCTTTTCTGGCTCCCTTGAGTTTTTACCTCCCAGCAGCCTCTGGTGAAAAGGTCTCCCTAGGAGTGACTATCCTGCTGGCCATGACTGTATTTCAGCTAATGGTGGCAGAGATCATGCCAGCCTCAGAAAATGTCCCTCTGATAGGTGAGTTCAAGTGTCTTACACTTTGAGCCTAGCTTTGTAGCAAGTAGGTCATGCCTTTAAGGGGGTGTGTGCCTTTACCCTTGTAACAACTAAGCCAATGTCAGACTCAGTACAGGCTACCTCATAATTCCTTTGGTGTCTGTAGTTGGCATCCTTGAATATAAATGGCTGTTGAAATCAAAAGTGTTCTATGGCCTCTGGGTTTGCGCGGAAGAGCAATGAGTGGCGTTATGATTCAGAGCAGCGGCTCTCAAAGTGGTGGTCCCAGGACCACAGCATCAGCATCACCTGGGAATTTTTAGAAATGCGAATTCTCAGGGCCCACCCTAGACCTACTGAACTAGAAACTCCAAAAGTGGAGCCTGGCAATCTCTTTTAACAAATCTTCCAGGTGATTCTGATGCACTTTCTGTTCAAGTCTGAAAACTGCTGACCTAGAGGTTAAGGCTCTGATTCTGAAGTCGAAGAAACCTGCATTTGAGTGTGGACTTCACCACTCACTTCTTAATTAGCCTTAGGCAAGTTACTTGATTTCTTAGTCTCTGCTTTATCATCTGCAAAATTTGTGTGACTGCTACCTTCTGTGTCATTGCCTAGCACAGACAGAGACCTAGCATATGGTAAATACCCAGTAAACAGTGACTATTATTATCTTTTCACATTACAAGGGTGCAAGGACTGGAGTGTAGACTAGAGGCGACTATCTCTGCCTCCCTGTTCCTTAGCCTACCTTGCTCTGAGATCTCTCCTGTCAATTTTAACACCTACTTCCTGCCATCAAGGATACCCCTGAAATCCAATACCTCCATCCCCATGACTAGCTGTTGTAATAGACGCTTCCCAGAATCAGAAGCTAGACCCAAGTTTTAGCTCTTTAATGTAAGTAACGAAGACAAATTTTAAAACACCAAGGGACTTAGAGACCAATATCAAAGGTATGTTGCACTACCCTTTTACTTTCTATTAAATCCAATCACTCATTATTCAGATGATACTACTTTGGTTTCTCTGGAGATTTCTTCCTTTTTATTATATATCTCTCCTAGCAAAACAGGCACACACACACCTTTTTGAGAATTAGAAGCAGGAGGTCACCTACCCCCAATAAAGAGGAAGAGATGCATTGGCATTTTTATTACCTCTTCTGAGGCAGACATGATTGGCAGTGATGACAGCCAGTCATAACCCTGTTTGAGGAAGGATCATTGACGGGTCCCTCCCTCCTCTTTAGCAGTGACATCCAACAGTAAGTGGGTACAATTTCTAAAGAGGGATGTCTTACAGGAATTTTGCAAGTATTACTTGGTCTGTTTCTATGATGATATGAAATTATCTTTTTAGTAAGGGTTCACACAGATCTTGAGAATATTTATTAACAATCACAGTTTGTTATTTGCAGTACCTATGAGGTGTGCTTGCGATCTTATAGAAACATGTTTAAACTTTCTGCATTAAGTGTAGCGTATGATGTAGGTTTCTGGCCTGTGGCCTTTACCATAATAAGAAATGTCTTATGTATTTTTAGTTAATTAAGAGTTTCTAAGAAAAAATAAATGGGTGATAAATATTATCAAATATTTTGTCTTCATCTGTTAAGATAATCATATGAGTTTTCTCTTTTATCCATTAATGTAGTGAATTGCATTAAAATTTTCTGATGATGAACTTCTTTGTATTACTGAACCAAACTCTCCTTTCCCATGATATATTATCATTTCAAGATGCTATTGGATTCAGTTAGCTAGACTTTTTAAACATGCCTATAAGTGAAATGGTCTTAATATTTCTTTTTTGTCACTTTTAAAAGCAAGATCAAATTGATGTCATAAAATGAGCTAGGTAACTTCTCCACTGTTTCTTTTTCTGGAACAATTTGTATAAGGTATGAATTATCTATTCTTTAAAAGTTTGATAAAACTCACCTATAAATTCTTTCAGGCCTAGATCCTTTCTCGGGGGGGCGGTATTTGATAGATTTCTGTTTCTATTAAAGTGTCTATTTGTCTTGCACTGATTTTGACACCGTATATTTTTCTGAAAATTTCATCTAGATTATCAAATATATTATTATACAACTATTTATAATATCTTATTGTTTTCTAAATCTTTTGCTTTCTCTCTCTCTCTCCCTTTCTCATCTTTATTCTATGAGAGGCTTTGTTAAAGGTTTATTAATTGTATTACCTTTTTCAAAAGTTTGATTTTGGTTTTGATTATCTTCTTGGTTTTTTGTTCTGTATTTCATAAATTTGTGCCCTTATCTTTATTGTTTCCTTCTCTCATTTCCTTGTTTCATGAGCATTTGCTTTACACAGTCACATTTGAACGACTCACGGTGACACAGTGTCTCTATAGCCAATAAATAGTAAGATTAATGAGGTCTGAAGACAATTCTGAGAATTGGTCAAGTTCATTAATTGTTTGTTGAGAGTGAAAAAGTTTTTCACATCATGATCTCAGCAAACACACACTTGTCAACTTTGAGCCAGGAACGTTGCTGAGAACTTTACAAGTATCATCTCAATTAAGCCTTGATATATTCCTGTCATTTAGATGCTATTATTACACCTACTTTATAGAACAAGAAGCTGAAGCTTAACAAGATTATATACCTTGCTCCAGGTCACAAGTCTAGTGAGTGATAAAGCTGGGATTTGAACTAAAAAAGTCTGATTCAAAAGTCTGTACTTGTAACCACTAGGATATACCACTTACTTAGAAATGGTGTTTGCTGCTTTCTTTTAAGCCAAATACAGTCGTGTGCCACATAACAACGTTTCGGTGAACAACAGATTACACATACTATGGTGGTCCCATAAGATTACAGTACTTTATTTTTACTGTACTTTTTCTATGATTAGATGTGCAAATACTTACCATTGTGTTATAATTGCCTACAGTATTCAGCACAGTCACATGCTGTACAGGTGTGTAGCCTGGGAGCAACAGGCTGTACCGTGTAGCCTAGGTGTGTAGTAGGCTGTACCATCTAGGTTTGTGTGAGTGCACTCTATCAGGTTCACATGAAGACAAGATCTCCTAATGATGCATTTCTCAGAACATATCCCCGTCATTAACGGATGCATGGCTGTGTGAGGACAGTTCGAAAGCTAACTTCATTGTTGTTTTAATTCCAGGTAAATATTACATAGCCACCATGGCCTTGATCACAGCCTCCACTGCCTTGACCATTATGGTGATGAACATCCACTTCTGTGGGGCCGAGGCCCAGCCAGTGCCACACTGGGCCAGGGTGGTCATCCTGAAATACATGGCCAGGATCTTATTTGTCCACGATGTGGGTGAGAGCTGCCTCCGCCCACGCCGCAGCAGCGAGCGGGACCACCTCACGAAGGTTTATAGCCAACTCCCAGAGTCTGACCCGAAAACAGCCAGGAACAAAGACCTTTCCAAAAAGAAGGAACTGCGTGAACTCTTAAAGAATGACCTGGGGCGCCAGGGCGAGAACGCACGGGACGCTGACGGCCACTGCGCTCGGAACACAGTGCTGACGAGGAACATCGAGTACATCGCCAAGTGCCTCAGAGACCACAAGGCCACCCATTCCAAGGGGAGCGAGTGGAGGAAGGTTGCAAAAGTCATAGACCGATTCTTCATGTGGATTTTTTTCATTATGGTGTTCGTGATGACTATTTTGATTATAGCAAGAGCAGATTAGTAGGCATTTGATACCGGGGAGAAATCAGTAAAATTCCCTGTGATCTACTCCAGTGTTCTTCCAAGCCAGATTTTGTTCTTATATAATGTAGGGGTTATATTGTCTGTGCTTTTTATTTTTAACTTCAAAGCAATGTTGTGGCTACCTGCTAGGTTAAATTAAGCAGAAGATCCAAAATATCAAGGGTAGGAAGATAGAGAAACTAGGGAAAGACCCCTTTTACAGTTTGCCAGAGTGTTGAGTGACTGGCCTCTAGTTTATATATCAGTAATTACTCACCTCTTTAGCAGTGTAGATAACAAAGTATACCACTTTATTGCTCAAAATTTAAAACAAAAAAAGCAAAACAAAACAAACTCATTCCCCCCTTAGTTCCTATTAAAACATGCTTTTAAAAAAGGAAATTAGTCATGTATGCCTTAGTGTGAGTTATCAAAGTCCAATGATGCCTTTTTCAGGTATGGTATGTTTCAAGCCAAATCAGAAATGATGGAATAAAAGGTTTTGTCCCACATAAAGAAAGTCTAAGTGTCAGCAATTTAATGGGAAAGAGAGCTTTCTTCATAATGCTAATGTCATATATGTTGGTAATATTAATATAAGCCTGAAAGATGAGGTCATTCCTGCATTTAGTCTTTGATTATAATAAGATAGATGACCTGACTCGAGCATTACAAAAGTGACCCATGTAACCAAGAACATTTGTACCCCCTTAATATTTTAAAATTAAAAAAAATAAGATAGATGAGATTGTCCTGTCTTTAGTCTTTGATTAAAATAAGTTAATTAGCAAGCCAGACTCATTCATTCATTTATTCATTAACTAGTCACCAAACATTTATTAAGTTTCTCCTACATATAATAAAGCTACATAATTCACATTTGCATTAGGTGTCATAGCAAATCTTGTACACAAGCTGATCACTTTTTTTTAAGACAGAGTCTTGCTCTGTTGCCTGGGCTAGAGTGCAATGGCGTCAGCCTAGCTCACAGCAACCTCCAATTCCTGGGCTCAAGCAATCCTTCTGTCTCAGCCTCCCGAGTAGCTGGGACTACAGGCATGCGCCACCATGCCCGGCTAATTTTTTCTATGTATTTTTAGTTGTCCAGCTAATTTCTTTCTATTTTTAGTAGAGACGAGGGTCTCACTCTTGCTCAGGCTGGTCTCAAACTCCTGAGCTCAAACGATCCTTCTGCCTTGGCCTCCCAGAGTGCTAGGATTACTGGCATGAGCCACCACCCCCGGCCTCAAATGACTTTTTAAAAAAAATTTTTATTTTTTTATTATTTTTTAAAATTTCAGACTATTATGGGGGTACAAATGCTTTGGTCACATAAATTGCCTTTGTACCACCCAAGTCAAAGTTACAAGTGTGCCCATCCCCCAAACAGCATTCACTGCACCCATTAGGTGTGACTTTACCTCCCTCCCCCTCCCACCTGCCCGATCCCCAACTAATGTTATTTCCATATGTGAACATAAGTGTTGATTGACTAGTACCAGTTTAATGGTGCCTACATGTGGTGTTTGTTTTTCCATTATTGTGATACTTCACTTAGAAGAATGGACTCCAGCTCCACCCAGGATAATACAAGAGGTATTAGTTCCCCCCTGATTTTTTTTTTTTGTGGCTGAGTAGTACTCCATGATATAAATATACCACATTTTTATTTTTTATTTTTATTTGAGGATATTATGAGGGTACAAACATTTTGGTTACATGTTATGACTTTGCCTCACTCAAGCGAGGATTAGAGGCATGTCCTTCCCCATACAATGCTCACTGTGTCCATTAGTTTATACCACATTTTATTAATCCACTCATATATTGATGGGCATGTGGGTTGTTTCCACATCTTTGCAATTGTGAATTGTGCTGTTATAAACATTCGAGTGCAGGTGTCTTTTTTATAGAACGTCTTTTTTCCCTTTGGATCAAATGGTAGTTCTACTTTTAGTTCTTTGAAGTATCTCCATACTACTTTCCATAGAGGTTGTACTAGTTTGCAGTCCTACCAACAGTATGAGTGTTCCTATCTCTCTGCATCCATGTCAACATTTGTTGTTTTGGGACTTCTTGATAAAGGCCATTCTCACTGGACTTAAGTGATATCTCATTGTGGTTTTGATTTGCATTTCCCTGAGATCGAATGACTTTTAATATTGGTAAAATAAAATAAGTAATATTTGAACAGATGCCACAAAATGTAAAGATCAGCATTAAGAGTATAGAAATAGTATTTGTGTCTTCCAAATTAAAAAAGGAAATGCAAACTTTTTTCAACACAAAAGACAGAAAAGGAGAAAAATTGAAGAAACACTTCACTAGACTGCTCTTAGCCATGCTTAGTTATTGCATTCCCTGGGTAGGCAATGCAAACTAACACAAACGTGAAATACAAAATATGATGACAAAGTGGGAAGGTAAATGTTAGGTAACTATTGTGACAATCAACCTACTGTATTTAAAAATGAATTTCAGATGGATTAAAGACTTAGATATAAAAACAAAACAAAGAAACCAACATACAATAAGGCTTATAGCCATGGCCAGGCATGGTGGCTCACGCCTGTAATCCTAGCACTCTGGGAGGCTGAAGCAGGAGGATCGCTTAAGCTCAAGAGTTGGACACCAGCCTGAGCAAAAGTAAGACCCTGTTTCTACTAAAAATAGAAAAGTTAGCCAGGTGTGAAGGCCTGTACCTGTAGTCCTCTTGAGCCCAGGAGTTTGAGGTTGCTGTGAGCTATGATGAAGCCATTGCACTCTAGCTGGGGCAATAGAGAGAGATCCTGTCTCAAGAAAGAGAAAAAGAAAAAAAAAAAAGGCTTGTGAGAAAATTTAGAAGACTTTCTGCATAAAATACTCCAGTTCAATACATTTTAAAATGTGGTAGCTGCTATGAAAGAGGAGCCCAGGGCTCCTGAATGAGAGTCATCAAGGGACTGGTTTGGTGGGTGGCCAGCCTGCTGGGGAAGTGGTGTCCAAGATGAGCACTGAGGATGAGGAGTCGGCCAGGGGAAGAGGAAAGTGCCAGATTGCAGGTCAGAGCTCAGGCTCAAGAGCAGAACAGGGCTCACTACATTTGAGAAAGAGAGAAGAGGGCCCGAGGCAGAACAATGCGTCCAAACCAGTGACCCGCGAGAGAGGCGTGAGCTGAGACGGGCAGGGTGAGCAGGGCCAGGTCGCACAGAGCCTTGCAAAGTCTAAAAAAACACCCACTGCTTTGTTCATTGTCTGACTGCCCCGGTGCACTGAGGTGTGTCTGGGTTTGTTGAGGCCCTGACCTTTGTTCTCGCCCTTCTTCAGCCTCTGTCTCTGCGTTTCCGCCAGCGCAGGGCTCATGCCAACACTTGCCAGCACAGCCAGGGGCAAACCTGGCAGAGTGTCTTGGGCAAACTGGAAACACAAGTTCTAGAACATCTGAAGCTATTGTGGTGAGGCCACTTGTAAAGTCACCAACTCCAGAGGCTAGCAAAGAGTGCTCTGCCTATTTCTTCCTCCCTCTCAGGTTACACCTTTGAAACAGGACCTGGCTATTCAAACCCCATGAGCTTGTCAATACATCTAAGCCTCTCCAACCCTTGAAATAAAACCGAGTCCCCCTTGCCTTTGTGTATTTCTCTCTCTCTACTCCTCTCAGCCAAGGCTCCTTCCCGCATTATCCAGGGTTCCAGCAGGACACAGATAGTGTGTTCAAATTAGAATAATTTGAGGAAGGCTTAATCAAATACTATCTTCAAAGGCGTGGGCAGGTGGCAGAGAATCCCAGGCCTAGCTCGGAAGAGCTATTTCCACTCCGAGGCCTGAGGAGAGGTGGGGGGCTTCCTGACCGAGGAGGAGAGAGCAGCGACCGCTGGTGGAGCGAGTTTGGGAGGGGCTGGGGGTATATGTCCCTCCCTCACTCTCCTTCCTGCCAGACCCCCCCCAGGGCTTACCTGTGGCCAGCTGTCATGGGAATCTTTTGCTGTTGCCTGTGTACCCAAGACAGGGAGCAGAGTGGGAAAGGGCTGAGCGTGAGTCTGGAGGGCACATTTCCTCACTCTTTGCTTTCACTTTGCATTTACAATCTGACTTTTCTCCACACTCCACTCAAGCTGCTCTTGCCAGGCCCACCCTGGACTTGGCAACTGCCAAATCCACTGGCTGCCTCTGAGGCCTCTCTGCTGCCTTTGACGCGCTCAGCACTTCCTCCTTCCCGAAACCCTTCTTTCTTACCTTCCGTGTTGCCACTCTCTACTTCTTAAATGGCTGGCTCTCAGAAGCTCCAGCTGGCTCCGAGGCCCCTCTTCTGGTAAAAGTCGGTGTCCCTCAGGGTTCCATCCTCAGCTCTCCTCCCCTGTGGTTTTTACCACCAAGTACATCCTGATGATTCTCAAAACCATTCGTCTGATCTTACTCTCCCCTTATCCCCAAACCCAGTATAATCTTCATGTCCACTGGCTGTCCCCACGCGAGTGTCTCACAGGCCTTCACGCTCATCCTGCCCCTAAGGCCATCATCTTTGTGGCCGCCACGTCTACCCCTGTGTTCCCTGTGCCGTTTAGTGGTACTTCCATCAACTCCATCACCCCGGCAGTCACTCTGGATTCTTACCTAACCCAACATCAACCCACTCACTGACCCTGCCAGTTCTACCTGCGAAGTGGTTTCCGAGTCTGCTCACTTCTTGCTATGCCCCTGGCAGTTGCCTGACTTCATTCAGGTCTCTGCCATCTTCGCCTGGACTCTCACAGCCGCACACTACGTCTCCAGTTATTCCCCGCGGACTCCGTCTTCCTCGCTGCTGCCAAACCCATCTTGTGACTTTTCCACCTAAAAATTTTAAATGGCTAACTAAATGCCTACAGGATAAAATCCAACTTCCTTAATATGGTATAACAGAGATTAAAAGTGTGTGTGTGTGTGGTTTCTTTTCTGATGCTCTAGGGTGAGATGTCCCCTTGTTCTCCCCAGGTGTGTGAATTATCTTCTTGGCATAGAAAATAACCACCCTCCAGCCTCTTTCAAAGGAATTAGTCAGACTTCTCCTGCTCTTAGAGGGTCTGAGACCCCTGGGAGCAGTCAGGGTCTTCATCATGGAAAGGGGCATAGAAATAAGACCTTTGGGGTTTGACAGCTGAGGAAGAAGCAAAGCTGACTTCCCACCCTGGGCGGGCGACTCTGGCTGAGCTAGATGTGACACCTTGAGTTTATATGAAAAGTGGTCACCAAAGAGGGTTCTTACCTGAGAGGAAATTGGAGGTCATGGTAAGCAAATCAAATTGAGACTGGACTTTGAGTAGATACAAAAAAAAGAAAAAAGAAACAAAAAAAGAAAATGTTGGTGAAAATGAACAGAGAATAGAGAAATGGATCTCGATGCATGTGAGTAGCTTGAATCAATGGGAAAAAGCTATCCATTAGAAAAATAAAATAAAATAAGCCCCTTGTTTTATATAAGATACAAAAATTAATTCAAGATGAATTAAAGACTGAAATGCAAAAGCATAAAAAATAAAAATATATATATAATTCTTAGGAGACTACATGTAAGAAGCAGAGATCTCCTTACAAAAAACAGAAACTACGCCAGGCGCGGTGGCTCACGCCTGTAATCCTAGCACTCTGGGAGGCCGAGGCGGGTGGATCGTTTGAGCTCAGGAATTCGAGACCAGCCTGAGCAAGAGCGAGACCCCGTCTCTACTAAAAATAGAAAGAAATTAATTGGACAGCTAAAAATATATAGAAAAAATGAGCCGGGCATGGTGGCACATGCCTGTAGTCCCAGCTACTCGGGAGGCTGAGGCAGAAGGATCGCTTGAGCCTAGGAGTTTGAGGTTGCTGTGAGCGAGGCTGACGCCACGGCACTCTAGCCCGGGCAACAGAGTGAGACTCTGTCTCAAAAAACAACAACAACAAAACAAAACAAACAAAAAAAGAAACTAGAAGCTACAGAAGAAAAAATGGACATATTTAACTATATAAAAACCCAAGGAAAAATTTTGTAATGACTATTTTGCAAATAAAGGTACAGTTAGCTACAGATTTTTCCTATGACACACTAAAAATTTGTAATTTAAATGTGTCCACAGCTGTGCCTTGTAGATTGTGAGCACCTCGATGATAGGAACTACGTGTATCTCATTTATTTTCACATTCCATCATCACGCTGGGTGTTGTCCAAGGGCTGCTGCAACCAAATACCATAAACTGGGTGGCTTAAAACAGCTGAAAGTTATAGTATCATGGCTCCAGAGGCTAGAAGTCCAAAAGGAATTTGTTGGCAGAGACATGTTCTGGAAGAATCTAGGGGAGAATCCTTCATCTCCTTTTCTAGCCTCTGGCGGTTGCCCACAATCCTTGGTGTTCCTTGGTCTATAGCTCCAGTGCTCTCATCCCTCTCTCTGTCTTGACAGGGTTTTCTCCTGGTATGTCTTTGCCTCTACATCCAAATTTCTCTTTTCTCATACGGATGCCAGGCACTGGAGTAGGGCCCACTCTAATCCAGCATGACCTCACTTTAACTGGAACACATCTGCAAAGATCCCATTTCTAAAAAAGATCATATTCACAGGTATCAAGGCTTAGGACTTCAACATATCTTTTTGGGGACACAATTCAACCCATAACAGGCATGCATACTTGATAACATAATTTTTAATTTAATTGAAGTCATAAAATCTTCATATTAAAAGAAAAATTCATAGAATTTTTAACAAGCAATAAAATTGTAGTGATCTAAGGACAAGTGTAATGCAAGCAAAATATACACTGATTTGTAGCCATTCATGTCAATTGGCGGAGTGAAGTAATAAGAATAAAATAAGTAAATAAGATAAGTAAACGTAAGGATGAGGCTAGGGATTAGGAGAGATGTAATAGAGGATTTCTTTCCTTTTTACCTGTTTCCTTATCCAGGTCATGAAACCCAAATATAATAAAATTTCTACTTTACACAGTTTGTGCCTTAATTGTATTTAACCACTTCGGTACGCGCTCCCCGGCGGCGAAGCGTGGCCGCAGCGGCTCTCGCAGTGCGCTCGGCAGCGTGTGCTGCGCGTCCACCCCGCGTCCCTTCTGCTCTCGCGTGAGGAGGAAAGCCTCAAAGCACTGAAAGCCTGTTTACTCTACAGGCAGCTCTACTTGTGATGTAATCAGAATAGGTAACGTAGACATATATGTTTTCATTACGTTGTTTTTAAATGTTCACAATTTTATTTTGATAAATGAGAAATTAGAAAAGTCACATCATGGCTGTCGGCTAAAGTCGACACTTGGTTGTGCGCCTTCATCTGTGGCTGTCGGCTACAGTCGACGCTGCTACCGAAGTGGTTAAAAAAAGTGAGAAGGTTCAGAGATGCAAAAATGATGAAAATAAGAGTCAATAAAGTTAGGATTTCATTAGTGTCCATTAAATGGTACGCTGAGCCAGGCAAACATATTCAAGAAAATCTTCCAGTCTACAAATTCTATTCTCTCTACCATCATGTCTAATATACCATTGTTAAATAAACTATATGGTGTGCTGCTGGGTGAATTCTTGAGGCCAAAGGCTTAGATATATTAAATGATGGCTGGGGAACATGGCTCATGCCTGTAATCCTGGCACTTTGGGAGGCCAAGGCAGGAGGATCGCTTGAGACCAGGAGTTAGAGACCAGCTTGAGCAACATAGCAAGATCCCGTCTCTACAAAAAATAGAAAAATAAGCCAGATGTGGTGGCATGTGCCTGTAGTCCCAGCTACTCAGGAGGCTGAGGCAGGAAGATTGCTTGAGTCCAGGAATTTGAGATTGTAGTGAGCTATGAGGATGCCACTGCACTTTAGCCAGGGCGACACAGTGAGACTCTGTCTTCAGGAAAAACAATAAGAGAAATGATTTGTTGATTAATTTAATGCCCTGAAAAGGGCAATGATACAGCTAATAGTGCTCTTCTATTAGAGACATAAGGGAATGCTTATTACAATTATACATTCTTTAGACCAGGGGTGGCAAACTACAGCCAGGGGCCAATTATGGCTTGCCATCTGTTTTTATAAATAAAGTTTTATTGAAACACAACCATATCCTTTTTAAAAAATGTATTACTTATGGCTGCTATTGTACTACTATGGCAGAGTTAAATGGTTAAGATACAGACAGCATGGCCCAGAAACCCTCAGATATTTGCTATCTGGCTGTCAACCCTGGACTAGGAAATGTGCAGAGCACATCCATGGGGCAAAGTAACCTAGATTCTGCTTGCTAAGTATAACAGTCACCTTTCCCTCCTTCGCCCATGCTGAGCAATAACTTCATTTCAGGACCAATTTTTTTTTTTTTTTGAGACAGAGTCTCACTGTGTTGCCCGGGCTAGAGTGCCGTGGCGTGAGCCTAGCTCACAGCAACCTCAAACTCTTGGGCTCAAGCAATCCTCCTGCCTCAGCCTCCCCAGTAGCTGGGACTACAGGCATGCGCCACCATGCCCGGCTGATTTTTTCTTTATATTTTTAGTTGTCCAGCTAATTTCTTTCTATTTTTAGTAGAGATGAGGATCTCGCTCTTGCTCAGGCTGTTCTCGAATTCCTGAGCTAAAATGATCCTCCTGCCTTGGCCACCCAGAGTGCTAGGATTACAGGCCTGAGCCACCCCCGGCCTCAAATGACTTTTTTTAAAAAATTTTTATTTTATTATTATTTTTTAAAATTTCAGACTATTATGGGGGCACAAATGCTTTGGTCACATAATTTGCCTTTGTACCACCCAAGTCAAAGCTACAAGTGTGCCATCCCCCAAACAGCGTTCACTGCACCCATTAGGTGTGACTTTACCTCCCTCCCCCTCCCACCTGCCCGATCCTCAACTAATGTTATTTCCATATGTGAACATATTGCATGCGCCACAATGCTGGCTAATTTTTTTCTATATATTTTTAGTTTGCAAATTAATTTCTTTCTATTTTTAGTAGAGACAGGGTCTCGCTCTTGCTCAGGCTGGTTTCGAACTCCTGACCTTGAGCGATCCGCCCGCCTTGCCCTCCCAGAGTGCTAGGACTACAGGCGTAAGCCACCGCGCCCGACCCAGGACCAATTTTTAAATTCTCACATTTAAAGAACAGTCTTCTTGGAGCTGCCTGTTTCTTACCATTCTAAGCCGTATTTCATTTAACTCCAGTGGTCAAATTTATGAGACCTGGAAGAAGAAATATCTAGTGCAGGTTGTTGGTTCAGCTCCTGACACATGTGAAAGGTAATTTTCTGAGATTCCAAAAGAGACACAACCAAAAGAGACAGAATCTAGCACTAAGAGATCAAGGAATGCTAGCATAAGAGATTTAAGCTTGAAAACAGGCAGGCGGTTACCCCAGCCAACTTTAAACCAGTCAGTATGAGAAATCTAGTCTGTGAGTTCTGGTGGAGAGTGGTATGTTGGAGGCCTCCAGGTTCCATTCCCAGAGGGGAGGCTGCTGGCAGGTGACCCTCCCCTGGTGATGTGCCTCAGGCACCAGGCCTGTCTCTCACCTGACCCTTGACTATATATAGCACTTTGCAGAGGCGCTTCCAGAAAGAACCTGAAGAGACTTGCCACACTGGATGCAAAAGGTCCAACTATCCACACGAACGCCAAATCCCCTGAGGCAGGACCCTCCCAACACATAGCTAGCTATCCTGGCACACACTAAAAATGTATCAGTCTTCTCCAAAGCCTGTTGGCATTAAATAAACATGGCACTATATTTGAGACAAATCATTTACTCACAGTTTGCCTATAAAACAAACAGAAAAATATACTTGAAAGCCAGGCTATTATTAATCTGAACTATTAGCTAGAATTTTTGTTTGCTTTGCTTTAGGTCAAGTTTGAACTTGTTGGGTTAAAATAAATTTTCAGGGCAAACTCAGATATAGAGTAGAAATCATCAAGGATTTGAAGGCCCTTTTTAGTACTGGTTCAGAGTAGCTTTCATTAGGATTTTAACTTTGAACTGGGAAGTTTTAGAGGGCAAGGGATACCACTGTACTCCTGGGAAATATTTTCAGCGTTTATAAACCTGTCTTGATCTAGGAACAAAAACAGGCATGAGTTTACTCTAGAATTATTCAGACTACAAGTTAACTTTGGTTCATAGCTCTTGGAGCGTGTGTGTGTTTGTGTGTGTGTGTGTGTTTGAGATGAATATACAATTTGGAATTCTTGGAGAGTTTTATTTGCAGATCAACTGAAAAATAGCAATTCACAAATATACTTGGGGGTACAGTGTCTTCCAACCACTAGCTGGAATTTAATTCAGCAACAGGTCTTAGAATGTCTTTATCCAAGAGGTAATTCTATCTCTGTTTGGGTTAGATTTCTATTTTGATGTTCTTCATTCATACCATAAAATTTTGTCTAATAGTTACTTCTTAAGCATGACCTAAAACATAAAATGTACAGATACAATAAAATACATACCATAGTTATAATGAGCAAGGACCCTGGAGTCAAAGAAATATGAATTCAAATCATGACTACACCACTTACTAGCTGTGTCTCCGGCCTGAGGCCAAGCACCTGCGTTCCATCTCCACAGCTCTAGGTTGGTTCTAGCAATAGCACCTACTTCTGAGGATCGGTTCCAGTGTTAAATAACACATGGCAATGTCTGGCACACAATGTGTTTTAAAAAGGTCAGCAATTATTATGATTATTACTTTAAAGAATGTCACCTAAAGGCCATAATTCAAGTTGTAGAGGTGTTTGTCACAAAAGTTGAGAATAACTTTATGGTTTACAGAAAAATTATTTTGTAAAGGAAGACATTGTCCCACATCAGGAGGTAAGAAGAAAAATAATAAGGGGAAAAAAAAGACTAGCTTCTGCAAAAAGTTTCTAAGATTTGGCCTTACCCTGAGCATTTTATCTTACTGCCCTGGTCCAAGTTAGCACCACGTAGTAAAGTAAGCATTAGAGAGCACACTCCAGCGTCTGGCACTGGGACGCTTCTGTTACCTCAGAGTTTGACAGTGTGAAAGGAGTTCTGGACAAAATGGAGGCGGAGCCCTAAACCATAAGCTGAAGACTGAAACACAGCCTCTTGTTTTCTGTCTTAGCCTGTCACCTTATGCTATTTAAAGGCACGGCCCTTGGGACACGTAAAAATCTTTCCATGGCCGGGCGCGGTGGCTCACGCCTGTAATCCTAGCACTGTGGGAGGCCGAGGTGGGAGGATCGCTCAAGGTCAGGAGTGCGAAACTAGCCTGAGCAAGAGTGAGGCCCCGTCTCTACTAAAAATAGAAAGAAATTAATTGGCCAACTAAAATATATAGAAAAAAAATTAGCCAGGCGTGGCGCATGCCTATAGTCCCAGCTACTCGGGAGGCTGAGGCAGGAGGATAGCTTGAGCCCAGGAGTTGGAGGTTGCTGTGAGCTAGGCTGATGCCACAGCACTCTAGCCCGGCGACAGAGTGAGACTCTGTCTCAAAAAAAAAAAAAAAAAAAAAAAAAATCTTTCCATGACTCTTCTTTCTTTAGGTGAAATCCTGAGAGGGTGAGGAGACAGTGGGAAAATCACAATCCGGGCCATCCCTTCTGCCCACCTTCGGCTAATCTGAGAAGGAATTAATTCATAATGGGCCTCAACTGTGTCGATGTTCGCGCAGACGCTGCGATGCAAAGCACACTGTCCAGTGAATGACTGTGTTGGATACACAGATGCAAAGCCAAGAGGCTCAGTTTTCCCAGGCATTCCTATCAACACGCCCCTGAGAATGTGGCACTGTGCTGCGGGTTCTCAGGGACATTGGCTGATACCACAAGAGGGGTTGAAGCCACCTGCTTGAAAGGGTGAAGTGGGGGATTTTCTGCGGGTATTTGGCAGCACACAAATACCTGTTAAGAATCTGTTATCTTGTTCCCTTCAAATAAGCATTACTCACTTTTTCTCAACAGGTTGATGGGGTAATACTGACCAAAAAAAAAAAAAAAAGAAACTCAAAAATTCAGCACACATATGCCTCCTAGGCTAACGTTTTCCCAAACGGTGAACAAACGTCAGGAGGCCTTTCTGGTTTCACTACTTACCTTGGGTCCTTTGCCCTACGCCTTTGAGGGATCTGGCAGGGAACAGCAAGGCCCACTGGCTGAGGGACATCAGAAAGGAGAAGGAAGAAGGAGAAGCTGCAGTGGCTTGTACCATGTAAGAGTAGCTTGAATTTATGTGGTGTTTTGCAGCTTATACAGTTCTTTCACATACATTATCTAGTTTCATAAAATCCCAGAATCTGAGCTGCAAAGGGAATTTAGGTATTATTTAATCCGGGGTTTCTGAACCTGAGCCCTACTGACAAGTGGGGCTGTCCTGTGCGTTGGAGGATGTTTCGTGACGCCCTTGCCCTCTACCCAGTGGAGGCAGAAGCACATCTAACCCTGGCGATGTTGCGACAACCAGAAATGTCTCGAGACATCGCAAATGTTGAGGTAGGGTGTTTGCAAAAAATTGCTCTCTGTTGAGAATTACATATTGAGTCTATCTTGGAGCTATGAACTGGGATTATATACTTGCACGTGGTAGGTATTCATTAAATAGAAGTTTTTAACTTTTTTTTCTTTTGTAGAGACACAGTCTTGCTCTGTCACCCAGGCTGGAATGCAGTGGCACAATCACAGCTCACTGTAGCCTCCAACTCCTGGGCTCAAGCAATCTGCCTGCCCCAGCTTCCTGAGTATCTGTGACTATAGGTGTGCCACTATGCCTGGCTAATTTTCATATGTTTTTTAGAGAGAGGGTCTTATTATGTTGCCCAGGCTGGCCTCGAACTATTGGGCTCAAGCGATCCTCCCACCTTGGCCTCCCAAAGCATTGAGATTATAGGCATGAGCCACTGCACCCAGCCAAAAAGTTGGTATTTTATACTGTCTGCCCTCAACATGGGCTTGGTGTCTTGGTCTGCCTCTTACTGTCAAGGCTATCGAGACTGAAAAATGTGTAACATTTTGCAAGGGTCCAGGTAAATGTTTCTAGGATATACCACACTATAATTACTTAATTTGGTTGAAACCCTATCAGTTTAATTTTTCAAACCAAACTACTACCACTATACAGCTCTGTCAGACTGAGTCTGTCGCCTAATTGATTTGTCATCACAGGAAAACTGTCAGGCCTGGGTCACATAAACAACACTTGTGAAATCAGTCTAAGGATCTACCAAAGTATCAAAGTGTCTCATTTAAATTCAGAACCCGCTGCTTCATGGACACATGAGAACTGATGACAATCTGGTTTTTAAGACTTGGACCATTCTCAAATGGCATCACTGGTTTCTTCAATAATGTAATAGCCCTCACTTAAGAGTCATACTTTTTTTTTCTTTTCTGAAGACACATCGTGAGCAATCACTGAAAATGTGCTCTTGGAACACAGTCAATTCACTGTTACTGAAGTCAGCCTCAGTACCGCTACCCGCATATGCATTCGTTCATTCGCTCACTCATTCAAACACTAATTGAGCACTTGCTGCATGCCAGGCTGTGGTAGGTATTTGGGGAAACAGTGGTAACTATTATACAGACCTTGGAGTTCACAGTCCAACAAGGGTGGACAAAGAAGGAGGGAGAGGAGAGATAGCAGAGGAACACCATGAGCAAAGATGAGTATTTGCAAAAATGCTGGAATAGCCCAGAATGGCTGACATGTAGGAGGTGGGTATGGGGCCTAAAAGGAGGCTCAAAAAAAAAAACACACACACACACACAAAAAAACGATGAAGCCAGATTGTGAAGGATCTAAATCTCACACTTTTTGTGGTAGACAATAGAGAGCCATGAAGCCATGGCTCTGTGTCTAGAAAGGATAGGTTGAGTCCTCAGTGAAAGAATGAACAGCTCTTACACTAGGGAGTTATTCAGAGGAATATAAACAATTTCACTAATGCATTCATGAACTATTCTGTTAAGCAAGCAGGAAGTGTGAGTAGTGCTTGTAAGGGCATGGGAGACCCGAAACCCAAGAATTAAAGGCAAAAAATAAACCTGAAGGTTCTGTACCTAGTCAACCTTAGTCTAAAATGTGCTAGGTCAAATCTACTGTTTATTGTAAATGTCCTCTTTTCATAATACATATTGCTACTGCCATTATTTTTTCTAAGTCTTTCTTCTACAAGTAGAATGTAAATTCCAAGAAAGCAGAGTCCATGTCTCTTCTTGGTCACCACAGGGTCCTCAAAACTTGGCACTTAAAAGATAATAAATATTTATGAAACAAATAAATGGATTTTAATTTCCTTCTTAGTAACCTAGTCAATAACAATAAATATTTAGAGATCACTTATTTTTGTGCAAAGCACTGTGCTAGAAACAATGGCAGCGGGGTGGGGATGGGAACATACAAAGCCACATAAGATTATTCAATCCTGAGAGGTCACACACATTCTTTCAACAAGCCTTTACTGAATGCCCAAACTAGGACACTAGCTTAGCAAAGTGTGCAGGCAACAGCAGACATGGGTCAAAACAGACTGCAAAGAATGAATGATCTAGCTATAACATGTAGGCTGAAAGTCTGCACATTTCTGGTTTAATTATATTCAGAGATAAATGGAAATTATGCAAGAGTAGAAGCTCTACTTATCCTCTTACACTTAGAATCATGTTATCATATACTGTATTATTGCAAATACACAATGATGTCGTACAATGAATTAAAATGATGAAAATCAACCTCCATTTTATTGAGCATCTTTATGAGTGAGACGTTCTGCTGACTGCCATCATTTAGCACCATGAGAGAATTTCAGAGAAGGATCCTGTTCCCACTGCGTGTCTAGTATTTCTACAAGAGTGGCTGTAGAGTGTATTTCACTTACATGCTGAGAACGAAGCAGTGCTACAAGAGAACAGATGACTTAAACGCAACCCTCCCTAGTGGGAAGGAGATGGGTCAGAAATAATCTCTGAAAGAGTTTCCTTAATGTATGGCTTTAAAACTCCTGAGTTAAGGACAGCTACCATTTTTTTGAATACTTATGTGTACAAGACACCTTATGGAAGTTACTTGATTTTTCATGACATTCTATGAGTAGTAGTTAAAAATGTGCGCTCTAGAGCAATGGGTCAGTAAACTGCAGCCAGTGGGCCAAATTTGACCCTCTGGCTGTTTTCATAAAGTTTTATTGTCACAAAGCCATGCCATATGTTTATGTACTGTCTATGATGGCTGCTATGCAGCAGTGGCAGAGGTGAGTAGTTGCAGCTGAGCCCGTATGGCCTGCAAAGCCTAAAGTGTGGCTGTCGTGGGCCTTTACTACAAATGTTTGCTGGCCTCTGCCTAAAGTCAGATTTTGTAGGTTGGAGCCCCCAGCTCTGCAACCGTGTAGCTGTATGATGGTGGTAAGTTATTTAAAATCTTAGATTCTCATTATCCTTATTTGTAAAATTAGAATAGTGGTAATAATAATCACTATCTCAAAGTGTCACTGTGAGGAATAAACGAGACAGTATATGCCAAGTGCTTAGAACAAAACCAAGTATATAGTAAGGGTTTAATAAATGATAGCTACTATTGACCCTTTTTAAAGATCAGGAGATTGAGGCTCAGAGTCAAATAACTTGACCAAGGTCACAGAAGTGAAGTGCAGGTCCATCTGACCACAAAGCCCAAACTCTTTCTACCATGTTACTCTTTCTTTGCTACTTTCTGGCTCACATCAGGTTTGGGCGCGGCCAGTGTGGGCAGAACAGCACCACTGCCAGTGGACGTGGGGACTGGCTGGTGGAGCCGAGGGAAACGCAAGTGCAGGCCCACAGGCGAGCGCGTGGGAGCTATTCCTCTACCCTACCCACCCCTCGCTCTTCTCAGCTTCTGAAGAGTTCTGCCAACTGTCCCCTGGCCTATTTTTGGCACTTTGTAAGGTAGTTAACATATTCAAATGGTATTTTTAGACTTAAAGACCTACTGAATCAAATTCTTAAACAGAAACGTTGAAGGACTAGAATTCGCATAATCCGGACGTCTGAGCGAGGGTGTGGGACTAGGAACGGCAGTGGCCACACCCGTCTGGGACAAGACCGCCCGGCCTCCTACCCTGGCTCCACCACTCGAGAAACAAACGCCACTGCACAAGTCACTTTTTTATCTCCCTAAGCCTCGGTTTCACCATCTATAAAATGCTGACAATGTTGGGAGGACGAAATAAGCGAAATAAGACAATGCATATATGGTACTTAGAACAGCACCTGGCTACAGTACATGCTCAGAATGCTTTATCATTATTATTAATATTTTGGTTGGTCAAAACAGTAGATGTTTTTCATGGATCATCTCTTTGTAGACAACTATATAGTCACAGTTTAGAATCACAATTTATCTCCCTGACGATATAATTTTAAAAAGTAAAATATAAAGAGCCTGAGGGAATTTACTCCCAAATTTATATGAAGAAACTGAATTTATATAAGTATTACCTTCTATATTTATGTGGGAAGGTGCTTTAAGAAATCATACATGTGAAATGTGTGGTTATAATGATGCGTTTTTAAAACGAATGATTATGCAAAAAGCTAACACTATATTCTCTTTTGTATTTTGCCAATTGTGTATTATGTTCTTTTCATCACTGCTTAGTATTCCTGTGTGAGAGCTTTGTGTCTACCCGCTGAATGTAACAGGTCCTAAATATTACCTATTAACTACATTAAAATGATGGATGCAAGTTTAAGGAAGAAACCGTGGCATCATTGTCTCAGAAAAACTTTCTGTGCCAGCATTTGAATATATGAACTGGTAGTTTGATGGCTGATTTTTTAAATTATAACAATAATCTTTAATTGCAAAAGGATTCATAATAGACTTTCTTTAGAGGGGAAATTCTCATTTAGAATATGTCATTTAGAATATGATTTAAGTTATTAAAAATTGTTATATATGTGTATATATATATTTATCTTTCCTGTACATACCATTGCTATATATACCTACAATACCATGTAAAAGTATCAGTACCATTTTCTTGATGGAGAAACCAAGGAGGATGATCATGTGCTTGGCTCAAAACCACAATTAGATAATGGTAAATCTGGGATTATAATGTAGTAAAAGTGCCTTATCTTTGGAGTTATACTCTACAATTTAACTTCTTTTGACAGTAGTGTCATTTTATATTCAAAACCAAACCAAACACAGACAGTCCAAATATAGTGTTCAGCCATATATGACTTTTTAAAAATTCAAAATTTTGTGTGTAAAGGATATTTTTCATTTGTTAAATTTCTTTTTTTTTTTTTAATTATTTTTTTTAAGAAATGGGGTCTCCCTATGTTGTCCATGTTGGTTTCAAACTGTGGCCTCAAGTGATCCTCCTACCTCAGCTCCCCAAGTAGCTGGGACTGCAGGTGCGAGCCACCATGCCCGGCTCATGTTAAATTTCTTGAATACATGCCAAAATGGATTTAGAAAATGAATTTTTCCAAATATAAGCTTAGGCAGTCATTATGATGGTTTGTAAATGTTGTTCTTTTCCTCCTAATTTTAAACTATACTGAAAGTAGTAGTTATATAGTAACAGTATGGGCTATTACTACTGTGTCATTGTACATGAGTACATGCTCTACAGGGCATGTTCTATTATTGCCTTCTGGTGGTATGTCAAACAATAGTATATAAGAATGTCATATACTCGAGAGGCTGAGGCAAGAGGATCGCTTGAGCCCAGGAGTTTGAGGTTGCTGTGAGCGAGGCTGATGCCATGGCACTCTAGGCTGGGCAACAGAGTGAGACTCTGTCTCAAAAAAAAAAAAAAAAGTTTAAAAAAGAATGTCATAGGTCTCTTTGTAAGAAAATGGGAAATCGCCTGTCCTGAAACAAAGGCTCTGAAATACAGTGACATAGTCAAACATTAGCTTCAGTTTTAGGTATGACCTGATTTTGTTTGGTTAACATTAGTCATTTTGGTTGCAACTATGAAACAATATCTGCTACCAAAGGAAAAAAAACAGATCCTGTTTAATTTCCTGATGGCCCTGTAGCTCATTGACCAATATCTCAAGGCAGTGGTCCCAGTGAGACCGCGTTTGCCCAGGAACTTGCTCAACGTTGAATAAACCATGGGTTACTCTCTTCTACAAATGTTTAAGTTGAATGAGGTGGTATTTTTGAAGTTAAAAATATTTTCAAATACACATTAAACTAAATCCAGAAAATATCTTCCTTTTCATTGATTAAACGTTCTTCCTTTCTCTTGCTTTCTAGCTTCATTTTTTCCTCTGGTGATATTTGGACTTTTCCATTTTTTTGGTATATAGTGAGAAACAAAAAATGATACCTTAATGAACAGGTTCTTCTAGCAAAAGTATAGCTAAGGTTAAACCCTAATACCCAATAGCTTAATTCTTTACTATAAAATCTTGGAAAAGAAAGAAAGGAACATGAATCCATTGTTATGAGAAGGAACCTGGATCATCCTGTGGTAGGTATTTGTGAATATTGTGCGCTGTTTGATCAGCTTCATTTGTTTTTAAGTCTTTTTAAAGGACTTTATTAGAAATGGGACCATCTGAGAGAGGTCCTTTAACAACAGAAAAAGTAAAATTCACTTTCTATTCTGAAGTGATTTTAGATATCTTAGGCTATTTCCATTTCCTTCTACACTGTTTGAAATGTCTTTAAAAAATTAAAACAATATGGCTTATACCCTTATTTCATTAGCCATAATTGAAGCTTCTCAAAGGCAGAAACCTTATTTTATCCAGGGAATCTTATTTTATTTGGTATTCGTTGTGTAGCACTGAATGAAAGAATGTTTGAAAAAAGGAATGAATGAATGGAAGAATCAATGAATGAGTACAATTGTCTTTTATAAGAAACACAGTAGGACAAATCTACAAAAAGAATTTTTTATCATATATAACTACCACTAAATTGCTCTGGACATGTTTTTCATTGATCCATTTATATAGTAAATTTTGTGGTTCACCTGCATCTAGAACTGTGTATGATAGTCAGACCAAGTATTGCCTGGTGGTATGTCTGCAAAAGGGGCCCGTCAGTGAGAGGACAGGCCAGCTTAGGTGCAGAAGGAAACTGGTGTTTGTAACACAGAAGCAAAGGCAGTGTCAACTGGAAAAGCCACACCAGCCCTGCTGGACTGTATGGAATGCCAGTGTCAATACCCCGAGAGCCTTCTTGGTAACCCATAATTTTTTTGTTCTTTTGCCTTAGCTGATATACTTAGTTTCTGTTATACTGTCCCAGGAATTGGGTAGAGGTGTTTTTTTTTTTGCCATGAGGAAATAGGCACATAAATTAGGCCTGAACATGAAGGCAGTTTATAATTGCTCTTTTATTTTAAGGTAGTTTGAGAAGCTGAGAATCACAGTGTTTGAGTATGAACTGAGCACACTGGAGCTGGGCTACTTGAGTTTAATACTACTTAACAGCTGTGTGATTTTCGAAGGGTGACTTAATCTCCCAAGCCTCAGTTCACTCAACTGGAAATGGGAATGGTAAAGATAACCATATTTTGGGTTGTTACAGATATGGCATCAGACAATATAAAATATATCATTATAAACATTCAGAGTATCTTAAACAGGGGCACTTAGTAAACACTCATACTAGTTACTGGGATAATTGATCATTCACTTTAAATTTACTAATTTAAAGATGGATTCTCTAATTTTCATGAGGGATGAAGATTCTCTGATTTAAATATAGAAAAATCAACCACTGAACATGGCTGCATTTGCCTTGTGTGGCTACCTGTGAAAAGGCTACCTGTGAGGAAGGTACTGGTATGGGGACAGAGTCCCCTTCTCCCTGGGGTGTCTCTGCCCCTGGGCAGTCCTCCACTGTGGAGAGTGGGTCTAATGAGTTGGAAGTAGGTCACAAGTCAGTCTGATCCCACCTATATTACAGCTACACAAACACGTAAGTATGAAATCTAAGGTTCTCAGTCCACTGATGCCACTCACATATCTCTCCTTCCACATTCCAGGAGAGTGTGCCACGCTAGAGGGCAGCAGCCTGTGCTGCAGATGGGGGAGAGCTGGAGACGCCGCACAGGAAAGTCTGGATTTAGTGGGAAATCATCCCCTACACACACCACGTCTTTCCTCTGGATTCACCTTTCCTTTGCCCTTTCCTTCTCTCTTCCTCCCTCCCCCCACGTTTTTTCTTTCTTTCTTTTCTTTTTCCTTCCTTCCTTCTGTTTTTTTCCTTCTTTCTTTCTTAAAAACCTTTTCTTTTTCTTGTTAATTTTTTTCCCTCTCTCACCTCAAATTCTCATGTAATACCCTTGGTTTTCCAACGTAATTACCTTGGTTAATAAATACCCCAGAATAACATGCAGGAATGGAGCAGCGATACTGTCTGATTAGCTATTTGCTTGAATCCTTGTTTTTATTAAAAAAAGAGAAAAAAGAAAAGAAACCCAAAACATTTTTAATGAGTACTCTCCATTTGAATAAAATGGAGCAATATATGGTTTAAAACTAGGAAAGGGAAGAGAGTGTGTCAATTAAAAACTACTTAAATGCTAAACTTTTATATAAATAATTTTCGAGGTAGACTTTGCAGATATTTGGAAAAAACAAAGTTGCTCTATTTACTTCTAAGGAAAGATACTTACAAAAAGGAAGGAAGAGAGGGAGGAGAGGAGAACCAGTTTTCCTAGTCTCTATAATTAAACTAGGCAGTTAAAGTTAGTTGGAAATCATTAAAAATTACTTAGAAAGCAGATCTATATTAATTAAGAAACTCCTGAAATATGCACTTAAATTAAGAATGGAAAACAGAAAACACATATCCAGAGTTTTACTGAACCTACAGTGTTTAAAATGAATGCTCAAGCTCAAATGTTAGGAAACTTAGGATTTTCTAGGTTTATCAAACTCCTGTGACTATTGTTACAGGAGTTTAATTGCTGTTCATGTCTCATGTACTCTGTACTTTCGCTGTGTGCACTTGGAGTTAATATTTCAGTTGAAAAACTAACATACAAGTAAAAACGCCCCTGACTTGAGCTAATCATTTATTCCCAGTCTCACAGAGAAATAGTGGATATTCTTTGAGCTTATAAAGTGTGAAATGACTTTAATGCTTCAAGGGAAACATAGTATACCAGTCTTGCAAACTGTTTTCAGAAAGCATGGCCTATCTTATACCATTCTGTATCAGAAATTTTAATTGGCTCAGTTATTTCCTCTTTCTCCAAATCCCCTTTTATGGCAAAGAGAAAATGAGGACTTACAGCAGCTAGCACAGCTGGGCCCTAAAGCAGTCCCCGTGAAAACCAAGAGGGACGGGCTGGGTCACGGTCTGTTTCATAGGTCCTGAAGTCAGATTTTAATAGATTTAACATCAATTTATTTGGAATTTATACACCTAACTGCCAGTAGCAAGCACTGTAATGTCGAGAGTCTGACTGAGAATCTGCCTGCGAGGAGCAGCTCTGCCCTCACCAGGTGAGGACATCCGGCCCCAGGTGAGGACATCCGGCCTCAGGTGAGGCAGCTGACACAGCAGGGGCTTTCTTCTTACTTCTCAAGCTTCTGCAAAGGACGTCTAGCCAGACCTTCATATTTTATATTTTAAGTACAGCCAGGTTCTGTCCACAATAAAACAGAGCTAAGACAACTGTTTTGGAAACACGGCACCTAATTGTGGCTAATCTAGTTTTGTTTCTTGAAGCAGCATGAAGAGAGATTTATTTTTGTGCAAACGATGTTTTTATCTGCTGCAGCCCACAGTTCAGACCACACTCGGTGTGTTCTCTCTCCTTCCCTCATATGTGCCTGCACGGCAAACCCCTGCGAGCACACGCACGCGCACACCTGTCTTCCAGCCTGAGACACTGCCTGCCTCTGCTGTTTTCTTGCTGGGATTTCTTCCAGCGTGTTTGCATCAAAACTCTTGCTGGCCCCAAGAAGCCCCTCACTGCTGTGACCCAGCTGCAGGGGCTGTCAGTGCCCCACACGCTCCAGCTTCATTTCGCCTGTCTGTTGGGAAACCACCTAAGCCTAGTCCAGGAAGAAAAATAATTCAGAACAAATTTTGGGTGCAAATATTTGTGTGGTCTGGTTACCCAGCTGACACAGGCCTCTACTGAGACTTGGTGGGAATAAAAAGCACATCTTTAAAGGAATCCTGGCTTTACCTTACACCAAGTACAAAAATTAACCCCAAAGGGATCAAAGACCTAAATGTAAGAGCTCAAACTATAAAAATCTTAGAAGAAAATCTGAAGGAAAAGTTTCACGATAGTAGATTTGGCAATGATTTCCTGGATGACACTAAAAGCTACAGGCAACATAAGAAAAAATAAATAAATTAAACTTCACAAACTTAAAAACTTTTGGCCTGCCACGGTGGCTCACACCTGTAATCCTAGCACTCTGGGAGGCCGAGGCAGGAAGATCGCTCAAGGACAGGAGTTCAAAACCAGACTGAGCAAGAGCAAGAGCAAGATCCTGTCTCTACTAAAAAAATAGAAAAAAATTAGCTGGACAACTAAAAAATATATATATAAAAAAATAAATAAGAAAAATAAAACCTTTTGTTTATCAAAGGACACTGTCAAGAGAGTAAAAAGGCAACCCATAGTGTAATAGAAAATATTTGCAAATCATATATCAGACAAAGGATTAATATCCAGACTATATAAAGAACTCCTACAGGCCGGGCGCAGTGGCTCACGCCTGTAATCCTAGCACTCTGGGAGGCGGAGGCAGGTGGATCGCTCAAGGTCAGGAGTTCGAAACCAGCCTGAGCAAGAGGGAGACCCCGTCTCTATTAAAAATAGAAATTAATTAGCCAACTAAAAATATATGTAGAAAAAATTAGCTGGGCATGGTGGCGCATGCCTGTAGTCCCAGCTACTCGGGAGGCTGAGGCAGGAGGATCGCTTGAGCCCAGGAGTTTGAGGTTGCTGTGAGCTAGGCTGATGCCACGGCACTCTAGCCTGGGCAAAAAAAAAAAAAAGAAAAAAAGAACTCCTACAATGACAACAAAAAAAGCGAACAACTCAATTAAAAATGGGCAAAGGACTTAGACATTTCTCCAGAGAAGATATACAGATGCCCAATAAAAATATGAAAAGATGCTCAACATCATTAATCGTTAAGAAAATGCAAATCAAAGCCACAAAGATAAACCACTTCACATGCATTATAATTTAGGCAATTATCAAAAAAACAAAACAAGTGTTAATGAGAATGTGGAGAAATTGAAACCCTTGGGCATTGTTGGTCAGAATGTAAAATGGCACAGCCACTAGGGAAAACAATATGGTGGTACTTGAAAAAAAATTAAATTAAAAAACAGAAATACCACATGAGCCAGCAATTCTACTACTGGGTATATATCCAAAAGAACTGAAAGCAAAACTCAAACAGAC
>CAUYPO010064347.1:0-31312 GCA_963574435.1 Cheirogaleus major | reverse complement strand
GCTAATCATTAGAGAAATGCAAATCAAAACCACAATGAGATATCATCTAACCCCAGTGAGATTGGCCTGTATCAAGAAATCCCAAAACAACAAATGCTGGTGAGGATGTGGAGAGACAGGAACACTCTTACACTGCTGGTGGGACCGCAAATTAGTGCAACCTTTGTGGAAAAGAATTTGGAGATATCTCAAACAGCTAAAAATAGAAATACCATTTGACCCAACAATAGCATTATTAGGCATCTACTCAAAAGAGCATAAGACATTCTATTATAAAGACATCTGCACCCGAATGTTTATGGCAGCACAATTCACTACTGCAAGGACGTGGAAACAACCCAAGTGTCTGTCAATTCATGAGTGGATTATTAAAATTTGGTATATGTTTACAACGGAATATTACTCAATTCTAAGAAACGACAGCAAGCCAGTACTGCTTATATTATCCTGGATTGAGCTCAAGCCCATTATCCAAAGTGAGGTGACACAAGATCAGAATAATGGGCTCCACATATACTTGCCATCAAATTGGTACTGACTGATTAACACTATGGTGCTCAAAGGGTGGTGGTGTTCACTAGGGATTTGGGGGTTGTAGGGGTAGTCCCACTTCTGAGGGATGTGGTGAGCATTGTGGAGGGGAAGGGCATACCTCTAACCCTTGCTAAGGAGAAGCAAAGATATAAAATTTAACCAAAATGTTAAGAAAAAAAGAAAAACAAACATTTGTCGGGTGTGGGGCAGGTGGGAGGGGAGAGGAGGGGATGGGTATATACATACATAATGAGTGCGAGGCGCACCGTCTGGGGGATGAACACGCTTGAAGCTCTGACTCGAGGGGGGAGGGGAGACAAGGGCAATGTATGTAACCTTAACGTTTGTACCCCCATAATATGCTGAAATAAAAAAAAAGAAAAAAATGTTGTTAAGTCTTCTTCATCTTTCTTTCACATTTTCTTTTTTTGTTTGTTTTGTTGTTTTATTTCAGCATATTACGGGATTACAAATGTTTAGGTTACATATATTGCCTTTACCCCACATGTCTCTCACATTTTCATATATAAAATTAGATACTTACTACTCATCCTTTTTAATAGGGAATTTCCCTGACTATCAAAGAGCTTCTTAAGCAACCCAACAAATACTTTCAGGATTGAAAGGGTAAACACAGGTATGATTGATACTCGCTGTCTTAATAAATGGTTTAGAAACATCAGTCATTCTTTACTAAGTCTCTAATAATCACATCATTTCTGCATTCGATAAAATACTAGGATGCCTCCCTAGGTATCATCCAGGATGAAATTCCAAACATGACAAGATATCTAGCATCATTACAACTTTAGGTATTTTTGGAATATTCACAACATGAAATAGTTAATATTAAATAATATTTTTCCTAGTATTTCATCTTCATTTCCTTCTCTGACTGAGGAAAGTCAAACCAAATGCACTCCATTTTAGGCACTTTAAATCATTGTACCACTGCAGATAGGAGATCAGTTGTGATCCTCAGTAAATTCAATATAAAGAGATTTACGATTATTTAATCAATTTATATATTGATTAAATATTGATATTGGTGTCAATTTATAATATCTGCAGTATTTGAGGAGTAGTGGAGTAGAGGAGCACATGCCTCAGGTTTCTCATCCCTGGATAGAGCAAGAGTTATAATTCTGTGATTCTCTAAAAGTCCATTTTCTTTTCTTTTTCTTTTTCCTTTCTTTCTTCCTTCCTTCCTTCCTTTCCTTCCTTCTAATGCTGTTGCTTATCTTTTGACTTGTATTGTTTCTGATGAGAAATCTGTCATTCTTTGTCCTTCTCTACATGAGGACATAAGTCTTTTGGGGGAGGGGGGAGGAAAGGCTGTCACCCAGGCTGGACTGCAGTGGTGCAATGATAGCTCACTGCAGCCTCTAACTCTTGGCCTCAAATGATCCTCTCACCTCGGCCTCCCAAAGCCCTGGGATTATAGGCAATGGACACAAGTTTTATCACTGGCTGCTTCTGAAATTTTCTTTTTGTCATTGGTTTTAAGCAATTTGATTATGATGTGCCTTGGTGTGGTTTTCTTCATGATTTTTTGTTTGTAGTTGGTTGTGCTTCTTGGATCTGAAGGTTTATTGTTTTTATCTAATTTGGAGAATTTTTTCCTCTTATTATTTCACATTTTTCCCTATCGCCCCCTCCTCTCTAATTTCTGGGATTACAGTTGCTCCTATGTTGGACCTTTTTATGTTGCCCCACAGCTCACTGATGGTCTGTTCATTTTTTCAGTCTTTTTTCTTCCTGTGTTTCATTTTTGACAGTTTCTTTTGTAGTGTCTAATGTGTTATTAATTACAATGCAGCGTATTGTTTATCTTAGATGTGGAGTTTTCCTTCCTAGAAGCCCACCTTCAGTTTCTTTCTTTGGTTTTTTGGGGGGAGTGGGAGGGCAGAGTCTTGCTCTATTACCCAGGCTGGAGTGCAGTGGCACAACCATAGTTCCCTGCAGCCTCAAATTCTTGGGCTTAAGAGATTCTCCCACCTCCGTCTCCCCCATAGCTAGGACTACAGGTGTGTACCACCATGCCTGGCTATTTTTTTAAATTTATTGTAGAAATGGGATCTCATCGTGTTGTCCAGGCTGGTCTCAAACTCCCGGCCTCAAGCGATGCTCCCACCTTGGCCTCCCAAAGTGCTGAGATTACAGGTATGAGCCACAGCACCTGGGCTCTTTTAGTTTTCTATTTTAAGATACAGGGTCTCACTATGTTGCCCAGGCTGGTCCTGAACTTCTGGGCTCAAGCGATCCACTTGCCTCAGCCTTGCGAATTGCTGGGACTATAAATGTGTGTCACCACATCCAGGGGGTTTATTTTTTAAAATATCTTCTTTGTCTGCTCTTATATACATGCCTCCCTCTACCTTCCTGAGCATATGGAGTATATTTATATCACTGCTTTAATGTATTTGTCTACTAGTTCTATCATCTATGTCATTTCTGGGTCTGTTTCTATGTTTCTATTGATTTATTTTTATCCTCTGTATGAGTTGTATTTTCCTGCCTTTCAAGATTCTATTTTTATTGGATTTCAGATATTGTGAATTTTATATTGTTAGGTACTAAAGTTTTTTGTTTTTTTTTTTATTCTTTTAAGCATTTTAGGGCTTTGTTCTGGGACACAGTTAAGTTAGTTGCAAACAATTTTATCCTTTTGAAGCTAGGTTTTATAAAGTGGGACGGGAGTGTCTTTATTCTGGGGCTAATTATTCCTGAAGCAATACCCTTCTGAGAAATCTACCTGGTACCTTATGTATTATTAATAGTAGGGCTTTCTACTCTGACTGGAGGGAATGTGGACTAGTCCTGGCCATTTATGAGCTCTGGGGGTAATGCTTTGTGAATCCAGTGGGTAGCCTCCACCTTAGTTTCAACTAGTTTCTTCTTTTTTTTCCCCCTTCTTTCTTTTTTTTTTCTTTCAAAATTTTTATAGGGGTACAAGCATTTGGGTTACATCTATTGCATTTGCACCACCCAAGTCAGAGCTAGAAGCGTCCTTGTATTATCCTGGGTGAAGCTAGAGCCCATTCTACTAAGTGAAGTATCACAAGAATGGAAAAACAAGCACCACATGTGCTCACCATCAGATTGGTACTAATTAATCAACACTTGTGTGCACATATGGAAGTAACATTCATTGGGGATTGGGCAAGTGGTCAAGTAGTTTCTTCTTACGCATGCACAGGTCAGTACTCAGCTAAAGCTCGAGGGGAGCCCTTTGTGGGTCACTGGACCTCTGTCCTTGTGTATCTCTCTTTTCAGTACTCTACCTTGCAAATTCTAGCTGCTCTGGCCTCCCCAAATGCTGATTTCTCAACTCACACAGACCATTTGGCTCTGTTCACGTTACCCCTCCTGAAGCCTCGGAGATCACCAGGCAGTAAGTTGGGGCTCAAGTAATTTGTTTCCCTCTCCTGGGGATCACTATCCTATGCTTTTTCTTATCCAGTGTCTGAAAACTATTATTTCATACATTTTAGACTGTTGCTATTAACAGTTTTTCAAGGTAGGAGGGTAGCTCGGGCCCCGTTCCTCCATGATGACCAGAAGTGGAAGTTTCTAACCCATTATTCTGAAAAATTGGTAAATAAAGGGAAAGAATCAAGTGTTTTTCCTGCCTATTTTAAAAGAACTGATCCTTAGTATAACACAGTAGTATAGTTTAACAACTGATGAGGGGAAGTTTCTCTTTATAGGAGTTTTCTAGGCAAGAATCAAAGAAAAAAGGAGAGAATTAGAGCAGAATATCACCATTTTACAAAACTCTCGTAATTTAATGGCTCTAATTAGTAATCATAAATTCTCTAATAATTGCTACATGGAACCTGAATTTTATCAATTTATAGGAAATATAGGGGCAATGCAACATGTTAAATAACATCATAGGAGTACATTAATCAAAATGTAGGCTGTCGATTTTTTTAGTGACATAAATAAATTGCCTCTTCAACAAATAAATAAGAAAAAAAGAAAAAGATGAGGAGGGAATCTATAGTTAAAGGAGATTTATCAAGCACTTGCAATGTATGGACCTTATGTGGATCCTGAATCAAACAAACTATTAATATAAAAACAAAAACAAAACAAAACAAAAAACTGTGGGACAATCAGAGAAATTCAAACAGTACTGGATATTTATGACATGACAGAATTGTTAACTTTGTTAGATGTGATAAAGATATTATTCTTATTTTTAAAATTTATTTTTAAAATTTATTTTTACAGCTTTATTAAGTCTGAAATCAAAGTGTTGGCAGGTTGGTTCCTTCTGGGCATTCTGAAGTAGAACCTGTTCTATGCCTTTCTCCTAGTTTTTGGTGGTTGCTGGCAATTCTTGGCATTCCTTGGCTTACAGATGCATCACTCCAATCTTTGCCTCTACTGCCACATAGTGTTCTCTCTGTGTGTCTCTGTGTCTAAACTTCCTCTTCATATAAGGACCCTGGTCATTGGATTAGAGAGCACTCTAATCTAGTATGAACTCAACTTGATTATATCTGCAAATACCCTATTTCAAAATAAGGTCACATTCATAGGTACCAGGGGTTAGGAGGTCAACATATTTTATTGGAGGGCACAGTTCAACCCATAATAAATGTCTTTCCATTTATTTTGGTCTTCTTTAATTTCTTTCAACAATATTTTATATTTTCAAAGTACACGTTTTATAATTCTTTTGTTAAATTTATTCATAAGTATTTTATTCTTTTTGATGCTAGTGTAAGTGGAATTATTTTTTTAATTTCATTTTTGGTTTCTTCATTGCTCCTATATAGAAATACAATTAATTATTGCATATTGATCTTATAACCTGCAACCTTACTGAACTTGTTTATTAGTTTCTTAATTGATTCCTTAGGATTTTCTAAATATAAGATAATGTCATCTGCAAATATAGTTTGCTTCTTTCTTTCAATCTGGATCCCTTTTATTTACTTTTCTTGCCTAATTTCCCTGTCTTAGAACATCCAGTACATTGTTGAATAGAAGTGGTAAGAGTGGACACTCTTGTCTTATTTCTGATCCTAGAAGGAAAGACTTCAGTTCTTCATCATTAATTATGATGTTATCTCTGGATTTTTAAAATAGATGCCTTTTATCAGGTTAAGGACATTCCCTTCTATTCCTGGCTTGTTGAGTGTTTCTTTATCATGAAGCAATGTTGGATTTTGTCAAAATTTCTATCTTTATTGAGATGATCATGGGGTTTTTATCCAGTATTCTATTGATACAGTGTATTTTGTTAATTGATTTTCATATTTTAAATAAACTTTGCATTTCTGGGATAAATACCACTTGGTCATAGTATATAATCCTTTTTATATATTGCTGGATTTAGCTTGCTGGTATTTTGTTGAGGATTTCTGTGTTTATAAGAGATATTTTTCAATAGTTTTCTGGTAATGTCTTTGGTTTTGCTAATAGGATCATACTGGCCTCGTGGAGTGAGTTTGGAAATGTTCCTTTCTCTTCTATTTAGATTTTCTATGTTAGTGTATTCCATAAATTTGGCATGGTATATTGTGCCTTTATTTTTGTTTTCTCAAATTATTTTCTAATTTCTCTTTTTATTTTTTTCCCCTTGACTTGTCAGTTTCAGTCGTTTGTAACTTTCTAGAAATTTGTCCATTTCATCTAGGTTATCTAATGTGTTGGTATATAGCTGTTCATAATATTCCCTTATAATCATTTTTATTTCTAAAGGTTTGTAATAATGTCTCCTCTTTCATCCCTGATTTTAGTAATTTTAGTGTTTTCTTGGTCCATGTAGCTAAAGTTTTGTTAATTTTGTTGACCTTTTCAAATAACCAGCTTTGATTTTGTTGCTTTTCTGTATTGTTTTTATATTTCTATTTCATTAATTTCTGCTGATCCTTATTATTTCTAGCCTTTTACTTGTTTAAGGTTTAGTTTTCTTTGTCCAGTCTTCTGGAGAGAAATTATATTGTTGGTTTGATAGTTTTCTTTTTTTTTAATGTAGTTATTTATGTCTGTAACTTCCCTTGTAAGGACTATGTTAGTGTATCCCATAAGTTTTGGTATATTGCACCTTCATTTTTGTTTTCTCAAAGTATTTTCTAATTTCTCCTTTGATTTTTTCCCCCTGACCTATTACTTAGGTGTTTAATTTCCACGTATTTGTGAATTTCTCAAATATCTTTTTGTTATTAATTTCTAATCACTTCATTGTTATCAGAGAATACACTTTGTACAATTTCAATCCTTTTTTAATGTATTATGCCCTGTTTTATGGGCTAGGATATGATCTTTCCTTAAGAATGTTTCATGTACACTTAAGAATAGTATCTATTCTGCTGTTGTTGGGTAGAGTGTTTATATAGTTGTCTATTAGATCTAGTTTGTGTGTAGTGTAGGTCAAATCTTTTTTTTTTTCTTTTTGAGACAGAGTCTCACTCTTTTGCCTGGGCTAGTGCTGTGTCATCAGCCTAGCTCACAGCAACCTTAAACTCCTGGGCTCAAGCGATCCTCCTGCCTCAGCCTCCCAAGTAACTGGGACTACAGGCATGTGCCACTATGCCTGACTAATTTTTTTCTATATATTTTTAGTTGGCCAGCTAATTTCTATGTTTTTTTAGTAGAGACAGAGTCTCACTCTTGCTCAGGCTGGTCTTGAGCTCCTGAGCTCAAACGATCCACCTGCCTCAGCCTCCCAGAGTGCTAGGATTACAGGCGTGAGCCACCACGCCCGGCCAGTTCAAATCTTATATTTCCTGATCTTCTCCCTAGTTGTTCTATCCATTATTGAAAGTTAGATGTTGAATTCTCTAATCATTATTGTTATATTGTGTATTTTTCCCTTCAATTATGTCAGTTTTTGCTTCACATATTTTGGGATTCTGTTGTTAGGTTCATAAATGTTTGTAATTGTTATTTCTTCCTGATGGATTGACCCTTTTATGATTATAAACTGTCCCTTTTAATCACTAATCACATATTTTGTTTTAAAGCTGTTTTGTCTGTTACTAGTATTGGTTTCTGTTTGCATGATATATCTTTTATTCATCCTTTTACTTTTAAGCTATTTGTATCTTTGAATCTAAAGCATGTCTCCTGTAGATAGCATATATTGGATTGTTTTTGTTATTTCTATTTTTTTTCAGAGACAGAGTCTTGCTCTGTTGCCCAGGCTGGAGTTCAGTGGCATCATCATAGCTCACAGCAACCTCAGTCTCCTGTGCTCAAATGATCCTCCCACCTCAGCCTCCCAAATAGCTGAGACTACAGGTGCACACCACCATGCCCAGCTAGTTTTTTTTATTTTTTGTAGAGACAAGTTCTTGCTATGTCCCATGCTGGTCTTGAACTCCTGGGCTCAAGCAGTCCTCCTGCTCTGGCCTCCCAAAGTGCTGGGATTATAGGAAATCGTGCTTTTATATGCATCTGACAGTCTTTGCTTTGTGATCAAATTGTTTAGTCCATTCACAAATTATGTTATTATTGATACAGTTGGATTTACATCTGCATTTTTTTGTTTTCTTTATGTTTCATATCTTTTTTTATTCCTCTATTCTTTATGCTTTCTTTTACATTAAGTGATTTTTTAAAGTAACACTTTAATTTTTGCAGTGATTTTTAAAATTGTATTTTTTGTTTTTTCTTAGTGAAGAACTATTTATCTCTATGAGAAATATAAAGTATCATTCAAACTGAAATGTCTCAAATTCAAAATGAAGCATTCTTCAGTGCTTAGAAAAGGAAAAAAAAAAACAAAAGGAAGCATTATATGTTGCTGTATGTTTTGATAAGTGAAGGATCAATAATGGTAATGAATTTGTACTCAAAGGTCACCTGGGAAAGGAAAGGGCTCTCTGGTGAGGAAATATAGTTGGTTTTCAAAAGTAGATGCACAGTAGTATCTTTGTCATAAGAACTCCTATTGATATTTTATGAATGAGTGGGGCCCTGTTGCAAATTTATAGCTGTATATTTTAAACAACTACAATAAAACAATCACAACTTTCTGCTTTATAGCCCATACGGCATAATCAGGTAGGCTATTTTTGACATTTTTATGTCTATTAAAATCACAAAATTGTCCTATTTGACATAATTTAAATGTACATCTACATGTTTGTTAATCTTGCATTAACTCACAGACTACTGAATTAAAAATTAATTTTACTATCTATTTGAAACACCACCTAGAAAGTGGTACAGCAGCATAGGAAGTTCATCTTGTATTGACGTTGCTGTAGGGTTCCATCAGTCAGTTTAGTACCCCTTTTATCTTCTGTTGCTTTATGGAACTGTAATTTGACAATAGCAGATCACAGTGTTTGTTTTTCAGCAGGCTAGATGGGACCAGAATAGATCTGGCCAGTCATATCCAGCTAAACACATTGACAAAGTACTCAATTGTATGGCTGTACTCATTTAGTAAAGTATAAATAAATGTAACTAATATAGGCGGTCCCCAGGTTATGCATCAGATATGTTTCTGAGAATGACTTTAGGTCAGATTTGTATGTATTTCATATCCCTGACTGATAGCGCACATATGGTAATAATAATACTACTATAATGACTCCTATGTAGTAATAATAATACAGTATAATACTGTAATAATAATACCCCTGTACTGTGATAAATTACAGAAACTATTGTGCTCTTTCTTTTAATTGAAACAAGCAGAACATAAAAACAAACTCATACAAAAAGTTTAGGTAGGAGATAGGAGAAATTTCAAAAAAGAATCTTAAAGGCTAACACTCACCTAATGTTGCATCAGTGTCTTAGGAAGGGGCGTTTGTGAGGCAAGAAGGCAGCTGACATTAACCAGATGATGACGATGGAGTTGGTGCTGGAGAGGATGGAGTGGGTGCTGGAGAATCAGGATTTGATTCTGTGGCTGGAGGAGGGGCACTGACCACTGAAGTTGGTTTCTTGAAAAAGTTGTCTAGGGTTGTTTGCACAGCCTTTTTCTTTTTTTCATCACAAATGACCTTGTAGCAGCTGATGTTCTCACTAACTGCACGGTAAACCTTTGCAAACCGCTCCATGTTAGGATCTTTCTCCTTAAGCTTAGCAAATCCTGCTTTAATGAGATGAAAGGCTTCAGCTAATTCTTTTGTCGTAAACTTTCTTGGCTTCGGATCTTCTGAATCTTGGTGTTCTTGCGTTTCTACCAGCTGCTTCTCCAGCTATCTGTGAGACTAGCCGCTAGTGTAAAGATGCTGCACTGAGGAACTATTTACACCATGTGGATTTGTTTACACACACACAAGAAACTGGTTCCAGATTTGTTAATTTAATTATAAATTATCCTTATGGGGAGCCTTGGGAGCCTGTTCACAAGTACAGAATTCTATAAGTCAGATTGTCCGTAACCCAGGGACTGCCTGTGTTGTTGTGTATCTATCCAATATGTATGTGAGTAGATAGTATGCATATTTATACATATAAAAATACAGAAGAAAAGTTTTTAGATTTCCTTAGAAGTCTCATCTCCTTGTTATTTCATCTTCAAATAAATCACAGTTATAACTCTAGGTCAATCTCCAGCATAAGAAAATCATCTTTAATTATTTGCTATGAACCTTTTTTAGCTATTAAAACTCCCTGGCCTCTCTTTCCCAGGTGAATGTGACCATCTTTTTCTCCTGAAGAGGGATTAAAGCCTTTTACTTTCTAATTTCATCTTTATTATTCATTTTTAAATCTTCCATCATTATAGCCTTTCTGAAATTTCATAAAAAGGATATTTTTGGATTTATTAAGTTATAATTCTACATGTCGTGCCACTGATTTATTTGGGGGAAAATACAATATGTAGATTTGATAGAAATTTTATATGGAGTTTGTGGCTGAGAAGAGGGGGTGAAGGTCTGGAATTTGAGAGCTAAAGGTGCTAGATCCCACTTTCTGCATTATACACAGGTCAAGATTAATGGAACCAGGTAAGTTACTCTCCAGGTGAGTGAGAAGGGTGGGAAATTTAGAGACTGAAATGGATCTCTAAACAGTCAATTAAGCCTTTGAGTGATTGAGAAGATAAATACTAGGGCAAAATCTATTCTAACAAGTGATTCCGTTATGTAAAACAAACCTACACAGGGTTTGAAATGCAACCAAGTCTGTTTTATATTAAGGCAAGTATAAACCAACTTAATTTTAGACCTGCCTCCAGCCCCAGATTATGTTTGGTATGAGGACAAAGAGCCGTACAGCATGAATGCACAAGCAATCAGTAGAATGAGAAGGCTCACTGCCAGGGGAGTTTGGCAAAGAACTCTAAGAGGAAGGGGAAATTTCTCTGTCAAATCAACTTTGGCTCTCTGGAATAGAGAACATGGAGAGAGAGGGACTAAGGAAAGCCAACCCTATTCTACTTGTTGATACCTTAACAAGCTGTTGATTTTTGAAAGGGGATAAAGGAGCAAAGTGTGGGTAGCATTCTGTTCCCTTGAGTCAATCCTAATGAAGTGGGAGGTTCTTGAAGAAATTAATTTCCATTTAAATTCATGTGTGACCCTCTTCCAGAAACCTCCAAGTGTTTTGGAATTTTTGTTGAGAATTTCAAATGATCCAGCAATAATAAGGTCTTTTTTGACATGTTCTATTTCTTTGGGTCTAAGTTTTATATAGAATGCCTGATTTTAGCTATAGAAATTTTTTTTTCAAAATGGAAATGACTGATTACTTTCTTCTCTGTTTACTAATTTAATATGGAAAAATAAATCACGATTCTCATACTCCCAAAGCACTCAGCCTTTTAATCTAGGGTACTGTACTCACAGGATTCCTGTAGGAGTTGATGCCAAATTTCCTGGCAACTAAACAGTGGTTGATTCCAGGGCTTTTCTGACTTAAAGACACAGTGGTACTGCTCAAAAGAAAATAGAAACCTGCCCCTCCACTGCAGTTTCTGAGCTTAACAAAAGGTGAGAGCAGCAGTGAAATGGGTAGGTTTTATCAGGGCATTGCAGAACAAAAGAAAAGGAGTCCACAGTCGGCTCTGGCTTACTCGCCTCCTGCCCTGTCCCCCCATCACCCCGAAAAAAAGCATTTGAAAAGAGCGACTCTGCTTCCTCATCAGAAATGACTTTAATTCTCTTACTGTGTTTGATTATCTCTGGGCAGACTTTCTTTTTTTGCATTTTATCTGCACAAAGGCTGACTTTAATAGTAGCATCCCACTGATGGGGCAGTTTCTCAGAGTCGAGCTGTTTCACAGGAATTAAAGGAAGTCACTTAAATTATTTATCCCTACTCAGTTTCTGTCTGTCCTCAGGAGAGGAAAAGGGGACACGATTCATAGCATCTGAGCTTAATTCCTTTATTCTCTCCTGATCACTTTGTGATGCTACTCAAGTCACTCTTCCTTAAGATATTCCTCTTTTTGGTTCAAATGGAACTGCACAAAGCGGAACAGGATATTTTCTTCTATGCTACGTAACATTATGTTCTTGTAGCCACAAAAGAAAACTCTGAATTTAGCTCCTCTTTTACACGGAAAAACATCATGTTAAATTTAGTGCCGTCTTCATTCTGTGGCCTTTCCATACAGTTACTGTTGGCTACCAGGTGTCTCCACTTCCTCAAATTTTACTGGTTAGGATGGAATATCTTTCAATTATGTTTGTAATTTGAGCTTAATTTAAATCTTTGTATTTTTATATAATCTATATCCTTGTGTATTTTTTGTTCATTTGTTTTCTGAATAGGCCTATTTCCCACCGTAGGTCCTGTGTCCCACATACTTGACTTTTTAAAAACTAGCTGATCCTTGTTCTTCTTTAGAGCTTCACAGGAATGGCTATATTTCTAAATATAGATTTTTTTTTAGTATAAGGTAATGTTACTATCTTTTTAAATGGTTTTGCTTCAAACTAAGAAGAGGGCCCTGGAGGCATAGACTCATTGCTGCTGCTACTCCAGCTTTTCTCCATTATAAATGCCATTCCCCCTTTTCTCCTCTGTTTTGAAGTTAAAGGCATTCTGTATGAAGTGTTTATAATAAAGTTATATTCTTGAAATTTCCTACTTAGAAAAGTCAAGAGATCTTAGGCGTTTTGAAGCATAGATTTAAAAGTGTATACATATCTTAATGACATTTTATTAAGAAAATGTTTCTGGATTAACTATTTTGTTGATTAAATTATATTTGTATTTTTGTGTGTGTGTGTGTGTATGTCCCACCCATGTCCAAAAATAATTTGAGGCAACTTACATTGACGTTGTTTACAATATGTTCACCATAATCACTAAAATGGAAAAGATGGAAAATGCCAAGTGTTGGCAAGGGGGTGGGGCAAGTGGAACCTTTTGTATATCACTGGTGGGAATATAAATCGATAACAACTACTTTGGCAAAACTGTTTGGCAGCGTCTACTAAGCTGAACATAGGTATACCCCATGAGCAGCAATTCTACTCTTACCTACCGGTATATACCCAGCAGACATGTATATATAAGTTTACCAAAAGACATAAACTGGATTATTCACAGTAGCACTATTCATAATATCCCCAAACAGATAACTACACAAATGCTCAATGTTATAAACTGAATTATGTCCCCCCCAAATTCACAGGTTGAAGCCCTAAGCCTCAATATAACTATATTTGGAGATAGGGCCTTTAAGAAGGTAATTAAGGTTAAATGAAGGCATAAGAGTAGGACCCTAATCCAATAGGACTGGTGTTCTTATGAAAAGGGAAAGGACATGTGAGGATACAGTGAGAAGGCAGCCATCTGCAACCAGGAAGAGAGCCCTGACTAAAATCTACCCCCAGTGACACCTTGATCTTGGACTTCCAGCCTCCAGAACTGCAAGAAAAAAAATTCTGCTGTTTAAGCCACAGAGTCTGTAGTATTTTGTTATGGCAGCCCAAGCAGATGAATACACTCGTCAATAGTAAAATGATAATAAATTGTGGTATTTTCATGCAATAAAATACAGTACAGCAACAAAAATAAACAACTTCTATACACATCAATATACATGAATCTCACAAACATAACATTGAGTGAAAGAAGCCAGACACATGTTAACAAAGAAATGAGCTTATGTGAAGCAACATGTACCTTACACCCATCTTGAAATCAGTTTAGGTCATGCTTTTAATGATTTGACCCAATGTCAGTGCAAAATGAAAGACCTTTTCCTACATCTGGAATATTTGTCAACCAGCAAAGATCAGGACTATCAGGGTAATTTAGGAATTTTTAGGAATTTTTGTGTTTTAGGAATTTTTAATTTTAAAAATGATAACTTTCACATATTAAATATTTGAGGTACTTAAGTTTTAAAATAATTGTATTTAGCATTTATTTTGTGTTAATGTTCCTTCTTATGTTTTTTACTTCGATGTCTATATCAGCTGTCCATCACTTTTACATGTTTTTGAAATATATAATCTTGTCACAGTATATCAATTTATAATAGTGATAAGCCATGTGTTTATTATTATTTTGTTGTTACACAGAAAACGGTTGAAACTTTTAGTATAACCCTATGGTAGAAAAATGATTCATTGTTTATTTTGTTTTCATTGTTTATTTTTATTGCATTATTGTTTGAAAATACATAAAGTGTTGTGATAAATACAGAATAACTTATGCACACAGAGCTTTTAAAGAATTTTCAAGATTATGATATATTGGGAATTTGGGAACACTTTCTGAGATTCCCCTGCCTTTTCAGCTCTCCTCTGGTTCTTCATGCAAGAAGGGTTTTCTATTGGAGTTTTCGTTGACCTGAGCAGTACTGACTGGACTGTCCTTAGTCTGAAAGGTTTCAAAGTGGGCAACTAACCCCATATTTTTCCCTTCTCCCAGGTATCAGCTCCCCTCCAGCATCTGCCCATTTCTGTTCACTGTCCAATGCCTTCAGGGACCTGTTTTTACATTTTGTCCAGAGTTTACAGGTTTGTCAGCAGGAGGGTTGGCTGAAGCAACCCTTACTTGCTCTTATAGATGCAGAACTCTTCTCCCTTGTTCTGGTAGAGCACACCCTTGAGTATTGTCTTGAGAAGGGTACCCAGGAAATATATTTTTTTGAGGCCTCAGATGTCTGAAAATGTCTTTATTTTACTTGAGTCATAGTTTGACTGCCCTGGATAGTCTGACAATAATATTCCCTTGGACTGTTTTAGATACTGTATCATTATCTTCAAGCTTCTGTTATTGCTGTTACAAAGTTTGACATGATTTAGTTTCTTGACCTTTTATATTTGACCTGTTTTTTTCCTCTTGAAGTTTTTAGAATATTCTCTCTTTGTTCCTGGTTTCCTGAAATAGCATGATGATGTGCCTTGGAATAGAGCTTTTTTCCCATTCTTCGTGCTGGGTATTTATTGAACCCTGTCAACTTACAAAGTCATGTCCTGCAGTTCTAGGAAATTTTATTTTATTTTTTCTTTGATTCTTTTCTTCTTTTTTTCCCCCTCATATTCTTTGGAACTCCTCCTGGTTAGATATTGAACCTTGTGGATCGATCTTTTAATTTTCTATTTTCCATCTTTTTAGCTCTATTTCCTGAAATATTGCCTCAAGTTTTTCTTCCAATTATTTCCCCAAATTTTTGACTTAGCAGTCATATTTATAGCTCTTTCTTATGCCTTTGTTCTTCTTTTGATGTTTGCAGCATCCTTCTTTGTTTTATGGATGCAATATTGTCTTTTCTCTGAGCATATTAGAGTGTATTCTTCCCCTGCTCTCTGTATTTTTTCTTTGCTTCTAAGATCTTTTTTCTATTTTTTTATTTTGGTTTTTGTCTTTTATCCTAGAGGCTTTCCTTAAATCCCTGGAAATACTAGGTTGTCCATTCACACTTAAGAATGAGGCATTAAAAAGCTGATTAGAAGCTCTATGTGCATATACAGGGTTTTATTGATTGGTGGGCTTTGGAGGATAGTAAGGTGGCTGGTCAGGTTTTTCATTGGAGAACCCCAAATGTCAATATCTGCAATTCTTTCTTTTGGCTGTTCAGTTTCCTCCAGAGGTGAAGTCTTGTCTACTTCCTGAGATAGAGCTTTGCTGGTAGGGTTCTGGATGCTGAAAAGGTAGGAGCTGTTGGTTTCACTGCTTAATACGCAGGATTTCGGTATGGTATCTCCTCCTCCTTCCTTCATTGTTAAAACTGCCCCAGCTGGTAAACGTACCAGTTTGTGCTGGAGTGGAGAAGTGGCAGAATCTAGCAGTCCAAGTGGAGGGAGGGAATCTAAGGAACTGCTTTTGTTTTATTTTCAAGCAATGTCCCTGTTTCCAGCCTGACCCCTTACCTGTACATTCGCATGTACCTGATAGTGCCAAGCCTTTGCACGGGTCTTTGGTGAAGACTGGCTTTCTTCCTTTTAGCTCAGCACCCCACCTTTCACTTTCTGCCTTCTCACTCTATTAAGGTTCTGCTCATCCAAGTAAGGGAAGCAATGCCAGGTTTTCCTTCTTCGAGGCTCCCCTGATCTTTCCAGGTGATTCTCGTAGAAAACTCTTCCCCTTATCACTTGTCTTTGGGGAGGGTAAATCATCCTCCTCTCTCCCAAGGGGGGAGAGAAAAAGCTCTATCACAAATACTGGACCCAAAGGCCAATGACTTCTGGTCCCTGTCCCTCTCCTTCTAGAGACACTATGGTGTGGGGAAGAGGAGGGGATGGTGGAGGAGGGGCGGCAATCCGAGGGAAGCTGGTTTTCCTGCTTGTAGCCATGAGGATAGGGTCTGGGCCAGTTATTGGCTCATTGGTAGTTCTTTTTGGAAAGTTAGAGATACTTAGCACTCTAGCCATCTACTTTGTGCCTTAATTTCAATTCTAGAATGAAGGAAAAATTGTGCTCAAAAACAGCATATTATTCCATTGTATGGGGTGTATCAAAATGTACTTAACCAAGTTCCTCATCACTGGACATTTAGGTTCTTCTTCACTTTTGTGATGCTAGAAGCAGTGTCACAGTGAACATCCTTGTAGTAGTTAATATTGTATTTTCATGGGTGAAATTCCTATGAGTGGACTAGCTGGGTGTTATGAAATGCATGTTTTTAGTGCTTTTCTTACATATTATCTGGTTGCCTGAAAATCTTGTACCAGTTCTACACTGTTCCCAGCAGTATATAAGAGTGTCATTTTTCCTCATACCTATGCTTACTTGGGGTATTTTATCTTTTTTCTTATCTCTGCCAGTTTGGAGAGAAGAAAGGCATCTTATGATTTTACTTTGTATTTGTTATTACTAGTAAGAAAAAATGATGTTACATATGTTTCTTGCCCACTGAGCTATCTTTTAATGTAATTTGCCTGTATGAGTTTTTTGACAGTTTTCCTATTGGGGTATTTTCTACTGTTGGAATTTTTTTTCTTTTTTTGAGACAGGGCCTCACTCTGTTACCCCAGTTCAGTGGCACCATCACAGCTCACTGCAACCTCAAACTCCTGGGCTCAAGTGATCCTCCTGCCTTGGCCTCCCTAGTAGCTGGGACTACATGCATGCACCACCATGCCCAGCTGATTTTTCTATTTTTTGTAGAGCTGGGATCTTGCTGTTGCTCAGACTGGTCTTGAACGCCTGGCATCAAGCAATTCTCCCATCTCACCCTCCCACAGTGCTAGGATTACAAATGTGAACCACTCTACCTAGCCAGAATTTTTTTTTACTGTTGGACCTTTTTTATCTGTTGGAATTTTTTATACATTGATAATATTAATCGTATGCCATAAACATTGCCACTGTGTTCCCACTTTGAAATTGCCTTATTTATTTTATTTATAATATTTTATGTTATATAGAAAAGTTACTTTTTATGTATTTATATTAGATAGGTGGCTTAATTCTCTGAGCCTCAGTTTTCTCTTCTGTAAAAATGGGATAGTAACATAACCTACAAAGTAAGGTGGGGGTGATATAAGTAAATAAACTGCTACATTATAGTTGTTCAACAAATGATAACTTTTGTTATTCTCTGTGTGACACATTGAAATAGTTCAGAATTGTCTAACATTTTTACTACAATTGCAAAACATATTCAAAGATGTTTAAACTGCATATGGAAATGGATAGTAAATAGAACTCTTAATCTTTTAGGCTAGTATAGACAGGCAAGTTTAATTTCTGCATTTACTTTTCTAATTCTCTTCCTTAAAAAATTTAACAAAGTCTGATTGATGCATTCTCTTAAGTCAGAAAACCTAAAGTCTGAGTGGAGCATGAAAAGACTAGTATTTTTTTTACAAGTTTTTGCTTGTAAGGGATCATGAACATATTCATTTCCGATAAGGATTCCTGTCTTGGTATCCTTATTTATTTCATATCCATGAAGATAGTCCAAAAAACCCAAAAGCACATACTAGCCTCTCCTGCTTTTAAAACAATATGAAAATGAGGTTCCTGTCCCCCCCTTAATCCCTGAGGTCAAGTGCAAGTTGGCTTAGATGGGTAACAGTTGCAAGTTACATAAACTGCTTGCTTTTGTGAACTACTTTTATTTTTAAACCACTTAGCACCAATAAAAATTTTTGTTTTGCCTTTGTAACTTCTGAGTAACTTCGTAATAATATAATAGAATTCTTATAAATACTGTTATAATAAAAATAATTTTGTGATTTCATATAATTTCACAAGTGACTCAGAAGATAAGGCCTGATTGAAGGCTAATGAGTCACATTTTAATGATATGGTATACTAGAGCACAGAGCAAAAAAGAAATCACCACTGAGGAAGTTTGTAAGCATTTGTTTGTTTACTAAATATGTTTTTGGAGACCTGTCTTCTGACTTAGTTATTTTTCATAATTCAGTTCTATGTTGAGTAGAATGTTGAGTAACATGCGTATCCTAAGGAGAGGTTAACTTTCTAAAAGCCAGCAAACATCCTGGATGGTTAGCGTTGCTCTCTTCTTCTAAATCCCTTGAAAATAGCTCACTTCTCCAACAGTTTTGCTTGTGTACACCGAAGGCGGAGTTGGTTTCAAATGAATTTTCAAGAATGATGTCTAAACATACCTGTCTTTGGCATGGGCATTGACATTTACATTGGTTTGTGTGATTTCTTTAAAATTGTTTTTTATCTCTATAATCACTCTTTCTATAGTGTCATTTTATTATTTTAATATGGCTCTATTAAAATGTCATACAAGGCTTTGTGAAAGTCAAATAGCATTTCCCCCACAAAGTTAACCATTGCAAATGATATTTTTAAGATCCTTTGGGGCGGAGTGGTTATTACTTGGAATATGGCAATTCCAAAGCCTTCATAATGACTGTGTGCTTTGTTGCATTGTAAAGGCATTTGTGGCTGGTTCAGTGGTTCATACCTGTACTTTCGGAGGCTGAGGTGGGAGGAGTGCTTGAGGCCAGGAGTTTGAGACCAGCCTGGGCAACATAGTAAGATCCTGTCTCTACAAAAAATAGAAAAATAAGCCAGGCATGGTGACATATACCTGTAGTCCAAGCTACTTGGGAGGCTGAGGCAGGAGGATTGTTTGAATCCAGGAGTTTGAGGTTGCAGTGAGCTATGATGACACTATTGCACTCTAGCCTGGGCAAACAGAGCAAGACCCTATCTCAAAAAAAAAAAAAAAAAGGCATTTGCTCTGCAACAGTTTATGAATTAAGTCCTTGTGTGTTAAATGCATACCACCTGATAATTACCTCAAGGGAGAAATTGTTCCGTTTAAGCTTAAAGAAAAGATGATTTGTCATATCAATTTCTTTTTTTTTTTTTCCTGCTGGCTTTTCAACATGGATGTATAAATTTCCAGTGAAGCTTTTATTAAGATGAATGTCCAGAATTTAATTTAATTGCTTCCACAACTAGATAAGAGTGATTCATATGTCAAAATTAAGCATATTGGAAGGTCATCCTGAAAAGTTTGTATGTAGAGTTGAAGTAAACTTACATTTTTATCTGAAGCTCTTTTTAACAGTGTTTATTACTTCTGCCAGTTATTTTATTTTATTGACTGTTAATTTATCAACCCCTATTTAAAAAAAAAGTGAGAGGAAAAAAGGCCATAGCATTATCACATTTATATATGTGAGTTCTCTAAACCATATGGTGATTTCTAATTAGAATACAAAAGATTCTGTGAGGAGGCTAACTTCATAGTAGCTGTAATGGTGGGCATTACAGAAGGAGAGAGTTTTTTTGAATTTCCAACAGGGACACTTCTGAGAGCAACTGTGTGGTCTATAATTGTCTTTATACTAAAAGTCTGATAAAGTTATTGATGTGCAGATCAAGTTGGTATTTCGAAGGTAGTAATTTAATTCTGGATGTTTGATCCTCTCAGTCAGTGGCTTGACTTGATATTTTAAAAGCAGCTTCAATATTTAATTTCACATGTACCCTCTCAGTAGAGATTTCAAAGGATACTTTGCTGGATGCTTGACTGCCTTGTCTATTTGCTCTTGTTTTGCATGCAAGAGAGAGCCAGAAGCTTTCTTCTCATTGTGTACACATAGTATTAATGGATTTACTCTGCCTGTATCGTCTCATTACTGGAAACAGCTAGAAGCACAGAAGTCTTTCAGTGTATGCAAATAAGGCAGAATCATCTACCTGAGAGTTAATATTCTCTGCTTTTAAGTGTATTCTAAATCTAATGTTTGTATTTAGAGCATAACATCCTGTTCTTTTTTTTATGGGCAAAAAGCTAAGCAGGCTCAGGCAGCTGTTTGATGTTGGCTTCAAGTGTTATTAATTTCATATTCTATTATTCTTTTCACTGTAGCACAAGTGAAGCTGATGTGGAGGCTGTCATGGATAAGTTGTTTGATGAGCTGGCTCAGAAACAAAATGATTGTACGTAAGTTAATTTCTCTTGAAAGAGAATACATTTAGAACACAATGCCCAATCTCCACTGACCAATTAATAAGTTCCATTGCTGTATATGGGTTGATGCCACGCTCAAGTGGCAGTCATTGTATCAGCATTTTGTCTAATTTATGTGTTGAATCATGTGCTATTATTCATCAAGCTATGCATTTCCTATCTGTAAGAGATGAATTTTATAGTAATTATCCAGACAAGATTGAGTCTTTGTTCATGTTCCCATAGTAACTAGACCAAGGATTCTAAAAGTGCAAGGCAGAGAGCTGCGGCTGAATAAAGCCTGTGGAACCGTTGCCGACTGCACATTTGAAGAGCTGTGTGAGAGAGTGAGTATCCAGGCACGTCCAGACTCATTGGCCTTTTCACATGTTAAAATACTTCATGTTTTCCTCTCTGCCTGTTTCAGATTTTAAAATACTATTCACAGAGTCAGAACTGATTTAAAAGTCTCATTAAGGGAAATACTCATCTATATTTGCCATGTGCTTTTTATAGATTTGGCACAAAATTTGCACTTAGAGGGGCTCTGAAGCAAAATTAGGAATTCAGAGAGAACTGTCAACTGTTGCTAGAAGCAAAAATAAAATCAGTTTTAGGGCTGTTTTGTAAAAGTCAGACAAAAGACATTTTTAGAAAAATGTTGAGGTGAGGTTAGTATGTGGGAAAAAGGAAGATGAAGTAATGCTACCATGATCTGAGGAAGCATGACATAAAAGAATTTCCATTCTTTATACTCATTGCCCATCTGTTAATGCCATAATATCTGACCTATTTGGGTCAGGGTCAAAGAAAATGAATTTCTATAATTGTGACATCTGTATTATAAATAGTATATTGAACAGAGGAAAAAAATATATACCTGTATACACACACATTCATGTAAGTGAGAAAGACCTTGATTGCAGCTTCATTATAAATAGGAATTCTGTCTTTTAAAGGCTCTAAAATTCTCAGTACTCAATGGATAGTCAATATATTTTATTTATTGATTGTAAATCTTGAGGAAAACAAATTCAAATCAGACATCACTTTAAACATAATTCCTCCCTAAATTGAAATGTATAAATAATCATTCCAGCTGGTCTCTGGTTTGTCTTGACTTTTAAGTAACTAAAGAAGAGTTGTTTCTTTAGTTCTTTAGTTGTTTCTTTGTTTCTTTAGTTGTTTCTTTAGTTTCTTCTCTTACTCTTTAGAAGAGTAAGAGAAAAGAGAAAGTCTTGATGTATACACACAGCCATTTTATGAGTGCTTTTCTTAAAAGCTAGTGTCTTAATTACTTCTAACCAGGGTCAATTTGTAATTTTTAAGCCAGAGAGATGAATCCAATTTGTAAGTGTTTACTGCTTCAGAACCACTAGTGTTTAGGATAATCTAATATCTCCAGACAAAATTCTATTAAGGTATCCATTTAAATTTTACTTATTTTGCCAAAGAAATAAACTTGAGAAGAATAATATTGTATATCCAAAAGATGAAGCTCCTCCACCTTCTACAGAAGAGAACTCAGGGGGTGAGGGGAGAAGACAGGCCTGTTGAATCTTGGGGGAGGAAGACAAAGATGGTCTCTTGGAGCAGATACTGAGTATTTATCTATATTCTTTTACATGCTCATTCTTTTCAGAGCAAGTGACCAGGAAAAGGCCACCTATCTGGGACCAATATCTTCAGTCTTTTTACTGTATGAGGATGATGGGGAAGAAGGTTCATTGGGACTTTATATTGAAAAATAAAAATAACACTTATAAAAATAAGTCATTTTTATCTTATTTGACAAAAATATAGATTATAGTAGCAACTATAAGCTAAAACTCTTAGAATAATGAACAAATTTGTATTTATTTTTGGCATAACCTGTTTTTACAAAATCCTTATTTAATCATATAGGAAATCATTTTTACAAAAATATTTAAGAATTTATCAGTTTTTTCAAAATCTTTTTAAATTTATGAAAATGCCAATTATTTTATTTTGAAGTTTTTGTGCTGTCATTATCCTTGTTGATTTTTTCTTCTTCAGATTGGCCATATCCTCACTTGTTAGTGCCTTTGCATGAATAGGTTTGCCCTTTTTCTACACTGTAATTGTGGATGTTTATCACGTCGGACAAGCACTGAATGATGGACAAAAGACATTGACATGATGGGTAGGGTTAGGTCCTGATATTAAGCTGTGAGGGATATTTGAGGAAGGGCTAACTTTTTAAGTGGTGGGTTCATTTGTGACTATTTTCTTGTTATGATGATTTTGCATTTCTTTGCAACTTTATAACTGTGGCAATCCAGATATTGAATACGTGCATGAAGAGAACCATTGAAATCATTCAACTTCAGACATAGCTTAAAACTCTTAATTAAGTTATAACGATCTTATGAGCCAGGCTAAGTAGTTGCCAAAAGCTGTCTAGTAAAGAAAAAACACATCCAACTCAAGGTGCAGAAGCAGACATCCGGTATGTCTGGAATGGTCCCAGCTTTGGATCACATATTCTAGTTTTCTGGGAGGCTCTCAAAGCCCAGGACTCACTTGACCACCATGACTGACACCATCCTGAAAAAAACCTTTGACAAGGTGTGCTGGATGGGTTTACAGTCTGTAATAATTATTTGTGAACTATGGCCCCTTCCAAGGAAAAATATAATTTAGAAACTAATCTGTTATAGTGTTTTGATAAGGTAAAAGAAGGTTTTGACTGGAAGCCTTTGACATATGCCTTAAGTAAAATGAAAAAGGCCCAGGCATTCTGCTCTTTGCACGTGTCTTCCCTCTCTGTTACAAACACAGATCCTCAGCTCTGGAATTCTGCAAGATAACATCTAGCCTGTTGGTATCTCTGGGATTCTCTTTCTTTGTAAATCTATAATTCAACACTTCCATGCTCAGAGAAGCAGTCTCAATTAGAATACCCTATAGCACAGGCATAATAATAATAATAATAACTAATATAGTCATGTAGCAGGCATCATTCTAAGAAATTTATATTAACTCATTTGATACTTACAATATTATTGTTCCCATTTTATAGGTGCAGATATTGAGACACTGAGATGTTAAGTTACTTTCCGGAGATCACACAGCTAGTAAGTGGCATAGCCAGGGCTTGAACTCTTTGGTAGTTTGGGAGCCAGATTCTGTGCTTTTAATCACTATAGTATATCTGAAAATGCTCTGGACAAGTTCTGCCTCAAATCTTTTTTTTTTTTTTTTTCCTTTTTCTTTTTGAGACAGAATCTTGTTCTGTCATCTGGGCTAGAATGCAGTGGCATCATCATAGCTCACTGCAATCACGAACTCTTGGGCTCAAGTGATACTCCTGCCTCAGCCTCCTGAGTAGCTGAGACCACAGGTGCACACCACTATGCCTGGCTAATTTTTCCATTTTTTGTAGAGATGGGGTCTTGCTCTTGCTCAGGTTGTTCTCGAATTCCTGGCCTCAAGCAATCCTCCCACCCCTGCCTCCCAGAGTACTAGAATTACAGGTGTGAGCCACCACATCTGGCCTTTGCATCAAATCTTTAACATAATTCAGATGCTACCATGAAGCACAATCAAATACTTTGTGTATTCCCACATCTGAGCTAAGCATTGAGACTCTTATGGAGCACGAAACTGGCTGGGTAACTGACATCCTCCAGTCCTGAGAGCCTTCCACTGTGTTAAAAACTTTAGTGCAGAACTGTCCAACTCATGTGCCTTGGCAGATCCACTGGGAATGGGTACAGGTACTGACCCCTCCATCCTCCTGAAGGCTGTGTAGGTCCTTTACCTCCATGCCAGGGGCCTCAAGCCTTAGGCAGCCTCATCTCTTTACTCCTTAGTAAAATTATTACTGTTTTCTCTCCCTGTCATGCTACGAGAAAGGTTGGGAAGTGCTGCCTTAGAGAACTGTGGGAAGGCAGAGGATAATATGTTTGGTCTTAGTTCCTTGCCATTCCCTCCATATCAGAGTTGTGGCAAAGAAAAATGAAGATTCATCTCTGTGGATGTGTCATGGGCTTCCCTTGATATAATTATTACTTGGCTTTATCAGAGAGTCATGGAGATGTCAGAAATATGGTTACTTAAGTCAGTGGTTCTCAAAGTGTCGTCCTGGCATCTAACTCTCTATAATAATACTTGGACACTTTTTGCCTTTCACTCTGATTGTATTTACAGTAATGGCACAAAAGCAATGATAGGTGAAACTGCTGGCATCTTGGCAGAATCAAGGCAGTTGCACCAAACTATATTGTATACTTCACTGCCCATGCACTCACAGTAAAAATCAAACAATAAACCTAGTTTCGTTTAAGAATATCCTTGAAGAAGCAGTAAAAATTATTTTGTTAGATCTCAAAAACCTTGAGAACATGTCTTTTAATATTCTTTGCAATGAAATGGGAAGTACACATAATAAAATACTTCTACTATATACCAAATATTATGGTTGTCCTGAGGAAAAGCACTTGTGTAGTTGTTTGAGTTTCAAGCTGAACTAGCCACTTTTTTCATGAATACCATTTTTACTTGGAAGACTGAGTGACAGACAAACTATAGTTATTCAGATTTGGCAGACATTTTCTCACAATGTTTGACAGACATTTTCTTGAAAATAAATGAAGTAAGACTGTCATTTCAAGAAAAACAACTGACAATATTTGGTGCCAATGATAAAATTTGAGCAAACAAGTGAAAATTAGAATTTTGGAAAACTTGTTTCCACCATCATGAGCTTGACAGCTTCCCAATGCTTAAATATTTTTTCTGATGAGACTGATGATGATATTAACAAATGCAATGTTTTAATTGTTGTATAATTAAATGTGTCAACATTTGGAAGATCTGCATAACTAATTGAATCAATATTTTCCAATAACCAATGCATGCTCTTACAAAATCATACATGACAAAAGATCAGTTTAAAGTGCAAGAAAGACTAATGGATTTCAATATAACAGAATTCAAAAAGTATACTGATACTGTTTCATATTCTACATTGCAACTAACATTTTAAAAACTACCTCTTGTCAGTTTAAAAAAATCATTTTAATACGCTCTATTTTTAAGAACAGTTTAGGAAAACTGAGAAGATGATACAGAGAGTTTCCATATACTCCCTAACTTAGTTTCCCCTATTGTTAATGTCTTACATTAGGAGGGTACATTTGTTACAATTAATGAACCCATATTGATACACTAGTATTACCTAAAGTCTACACTTCATTCAGATTTCCTTCATTTTGATCTAATGTCCTCTTTCTGCCCCAGAACCCCATCCAGGATCCATTACCTTTAGTTACCATGCCTCCTTAGGCTCTTGGCTGTGACAGTTTCTCAGACCTTTCTTGCTTTTGATGACCTTGACAGTTTTGAGGAGTACTAGTCAGGTATTTCGTAGAATGTCTCTCAATTAGGATTTGCCTGATGTTTTTTTCACGATGAGACTGAAATGACAGGCCTTTGGGAGCAGGCCACAGAGGTCAAGAGCATTTTCCTCACATCATATCATAGCCCATAACTGACCTCTCCCATAATTTGATTTAAATAGGTAAGAAGTATACAGGTAACTTCTTACCTGAGTTTATTGTGTTATAAAATGTCGTATGTAAAAGAAAAAGAGAATTCCCTGTAAGATTGGAGGTTGAACTGAAGGATGCGTTTTTACTAACTGTTGATTGATCTGTATCTTCCAAGGAAATCACTATATATTGGATTATGAGTTGTTGGCATATGTTTTTTGTGCTTTACTATTTTAAAAGAAAAAAGAAATGCCCATAAAAGGGGCTGGGTTAGAAATTTGAAAACTGCGGCTGCTTACAACAGTTGTGATTATTCCCACGGTGAAAGAGGGTAGAGAGGGATCAGAAAGAATAAAGGATTAGGATTTGCCTGATGTTTTTCTCATGATTAGACTGAAATGACAGGCTTCTGGGAGCAGGTCACAAAGGTCAAGAGCATTTTCATCACATCATATCATATCAAGGGTCTGTAATGTCAGCATGACTGATCACCATTGATGTTATTGATGTTAACCTTCATCACACTCTTCTGAGATAGCGTTTGTCACGTTTTTCCACCCTCAAGGTACTCTTTTCCTCTCTTCCATAGTGTACTCTTTGGATTTATTTCTTGTTGAGTTTTCATGTAGCATCAAAGAAGAATATCCACAATATTATCTGATAAGGCTATTAAAATATTAATACTTCTCTTTTTCCAAGTATATAACTGTAAGACCAGATATTCTTATATACCTCAACCAAAGCAACTTAATTGTAATAGATTGAATATTGAAGCAGATACAAGAATCTAGCTATTTTCTATTAAGCCAGACATTAAAGAGATTTCCAAAAATGTAAAACAATGTCACCCTCTTGTTAAATTGTTTTCATTTTGGAAAATATAATTATTTTTCATAACAATATTATTTATGTTAATTTGATAGGTTTAATGTCATGGCTTTACCATTGTTACTTTAAATGAATTAATAAATTCATTTTAATAAATACATAAAATTTAATTATTAAATTTAATTAATACATTTAAAATTTTTCTCACTTTTAATTTCTGATATAGTCAACATTAGGAGAAATAACCCACATAAGTAAAAGCTTCTTGGGTTCCTCAAAAACTTTTAAGAGTGTAAAGGGGTCCTGAAACCAAAAAGTTTGAGAACTACTTGCTTCAGAGTTAAACTTTCATGGACTGAAAATGAAAGAATCGTCTTCAAAGAAAGTAAGCCAAAGCTGAATTCTAAAGGCTTAATGAGTAAACTGACTATATCTGAATTTTCCTTATTGAGAAATATAATTTTTACACCTGCAGAAAATTATTTCCTCAACTGATAACTGTGCTCACAAGTAACTATTTGCAAGAGCAGTTTGTTATTTGTCTTTTCAAAATAATGACAGGTGGCCAGGTGTGTTTGCAAAAGTCTGGGCAGAAAAATATATCAGTTGATGCATATGCATGGATGTTCACATTATTCTACATCAACTTCTTATTTGTTAGCTTTCTTTTTTGGTTTTTAGTACTCAAGAAATGGAGGTCCATCAGATATGTGTATTGGCCTTCATTTATCTATTAATCTTGATCATATCATATTAGTTTATATTATCATTAATTAGATATATAACTGCACTAAATAGTATCTCTTAGAAAAGTTGTTAAATGACATTTTCCTTCTCTTTCTTTTTTTTAATGCTTTATTTGGTTTTATTCCAAATGAAACCACTGGTTGGAAACTACTTCTGGTTCGTGTCCTGTGCTTGGTACACTTTCAGTGAATACTAAAGAATGAATAGCTTTTATCTCTACTATTTGGCCAAGAGTCAAGGCTGATGGTGTTTGGATGCCAACAGTGGTGATCATCATCAGGGAATCAAGGCATTTATCACCAGAGCTAAGGCAGCCCAGGAATCCCCTTGGCCTTCTACCTTCCCAGCAGCAAAACCATTTTTGCAGCATCGCTAACCTGTGTGTGCTCATTTCCCACATTTGCTTATCTCTGGCAGTACCGTGTCCAAATAGGGCAGCCAGCCAGCCTAACCCAAGCATAGGTGACAGATAGTGCAGAAGTGAGATTGCAAAGAGCTTAATCAAGAATGGATGAGATTTTTGTAGGGAGGAATATGAATCCATTGTCACAAATGAACCCTAAGTCTTTTGTCTGTCATCTCCTGCCCACATTCCTAGTCAGTCCTTAAGCTAAAGGGTCATAGTCTTGGTGTTAGAAGTCACCCTGAGAATCATCTAAACATTCAGCCAATACTGAATCCCACAAGAGTGTTGTCCTCCACTTGCCTTGCAGTGCCAAATTGGAGGCTGCAGTTAAATGTGTGAGAAGGAATATAGGACATATTCAGTGAGGTGTAAAATTCACCATACATAGCCTATTTCATATGAGTCCTGAGAATTCTAAAGAAGGTTTTTGGTATAAAATCCCATAACTGACCTCTCCCATAATTTGATTTAAAAAGGTAAGAAGTATACAGGTAACTTCTTACCTGAGTTTATTGTGTTATAAAATGTCGTATGTAAAAGAAAAAGAGAATTCTCTGTAGGATTGAAGGTAGAACTGAAGGATGCATTTTTACTAACTGTTGATTGATCTGTATCTTCCAAGGAAATCACTATATATTGGATTATGAGTTGTTGGCATATGTTTTTTGTGCTTTACTATTTTAAAAGAAAAAAGAAATGCCCATAAAAGAGGGGCTGGATTAGAAATTTGAAAACTGCAGCTGCTTACAACAGTTGTGATTATTCCCATGGTGAAAGGGAGGAGAGAGGGATCAGAAGGAATAAAGCAAAACCAGGTCGAGAGGACACGTTCCTGCTTCCTTCATGTGACAAGTTTTCTGTTGTAAGACTAACGGTGAGTGCGGACAGTTTCGCCCAGCTTCTGTTCCCAAACTGGGCAAGAGCAGCTTCTTAGATAATGCTGCTTATGGTGGCAAACTTTATCCTGTGAAGCCATGGACTTCTCAGGCCCATGCTTGAAGCTTCTCTGAGGGAGAAAAGGTGGCTTCATTTTCTGTGAGTATATTTATGTCATGTTGTTAACTCATAGGGTTTAAAAACATGTCCAGGCCATATAACGGGGAGAAGGTACCCAGGGATTCACAGAGGGAGCATGCGGTGGTAGCTGTTTGGTTCTTCCTAAGCAAAGGGGATCATGAGGGCAACCTTTGTGATCTCTTCCTCATCTGAAGCTTTATGTTTCTATGGAAAGCATAGAGTTGGAAATTACAGCATAGATTCAGATAACTGCAGACTCAGGAGGGTTCTATTTCCATTAATGATCTGTTTGACCAACCCACCTATTGATCACATCTGTAAACTCTGGAAAAAGTCTGAAAAATAACTATCTAGAGGGCACTGCTGATCAAAAGTAGGGAGAAAGTAGAGTGTAGTCAACACTTAGAAGAAAGGATGAATACTGCTGAATTTCTCATTTTTAAAGTTTTTCTCCTGAGGGTGGATCACAGTTGGCCTCATATGGGTGTCTAAAACTCAGTAGAAACCTGCAGTGTTCCTGGCTTGAGGAACCAGAAGAGAGAAAGTGACCATAGCAGCTGGAAAGTATAAGGAAAAATATGAGAAAGCAGAGAACCATGGAGAAATAGCCTGAAATTCTTTGTATAAATTCTGCTCAAATCTTGGGCTGACCTGTGAAATATATATGCACAGCTAAGGTTAAAAAATTAAATAGAAATTTTAGTTGCTGTCCATCATAGAGGAGACAGACTTTGGAGTTTGAGACTAGCCAAGTTAATCTGCTAACATAGCAATAACAGAAAAATCAATGTACTAAGTCTCAACAGCATATCATATGCAATTCCAGAATACAATCCAAAACTACTAGATGTATGCAGACATAAGAAAATATGACCCTTTTTCAAGAGAAAAGATAACCAACAGAAACAGACACTGAGATGATATAAATATTGGAATTAGAAATAAGGATTTTAAAGTAGTTTTTGTATCTATACTCAAGGATGTAAAGGAAAATATACTATGAATGAATGGACAAATAGGAAATCTTAGAGAAATTGAAACTATAAAAAAGAACCAAGTGGAAATTCTAAAATTAAAAATTCTAGACCTAACATTTAAAAATTCATTGTATATGCTTAATACTAGATTTCAAATGACAGAAGAGTTGAAGTGAACCTGAACATAGATCAATAGATATTATAGAATCTGGAAAACAGAACAAGATTAGAAAATAAAATGAACCAAGCCTCATGACATAAGAAACTATATCAAAAGGTTTAACACGTCACTGGAGTCCTAGAAAGGAAGGATCTTCCAGAAGGGAAGAATGGGCCAGAAATATATTTTTGAAGAGAAAATGGCTAAATTTTTCCAAAGTTAGTAAAAGATATAAATATATAGATTCCAGAAGTTCAGTAACCCCCTAGCAGAGACAAAGTCACTCCTAGACACATCATAGTCAAACCGCTGAAAACCAGAGATAAAGAAAATACCACAGCAGCCAAGGGGAACAACAATATGATTAAGGACTGCTCATCAGAAGCTGTGGAGGTCTGAAAACAGTGCAACAACATCTTTCAAGTGCTAAAAGAAAAAAAACAACAACAACTGACAACCCAGGATTCTCCATTCAGAGAATTTAAGAATCATAGCTGGAACTTAGGTTATATATAGGAGAGTAGTATGCACTCAGGCAAGATGGTGAGTTGAAGTCAGTATAAAAGGGCTTAGGTTATAGAGTCTGGATTAGAACTTACATCAGGTAGAAATAATAAATAAAACAAGTTAGTCATTATCTTTTAACAGGTCTGTACTGGATAATCTGGCAAAGAAGTACAAGATTGGCACTCCTGTTACTATGTATGGAGCCTTTGTGTGCATTAGATAAAGCTACCCCTCCAGATAGGCAAGAACTAACTGAGCAAATCGTACCTTTCTGTGGAAAAAAGGTGCCCCTTCCTCTGGGGGATGCTGCCCCTCATCAGGGTACATGGCTTGGCAAATAGATCCTGGGCTGGATTTCAGCTCCTAGTTGCCCCCTTGACCAGGGGCATAAATCAGGTATATATAATAGATGGTACAGAACAAGATGAATATATAGGAGAAACGTATAGGATTGGATGTGGAAGGGGTCAGGTTGAGGACGAGCCTCCTAGGGCTCTGAGGTTTTCTGTTTGGATGACCAGAGGAATGGCAGGACCCTTAACAGAATACTGGAGGTAGGAGAAGGGAGTCTTACAAACAATTGGAAATTTAAAACTGAAGATAAAAATCTGAAAGTCATTTATAGACATGTATTAGTTTGGAGCCTAAAGGAGTCAATGAAATCATCTGAACTGATATAGAAAAAAGGAAAAGATGGTATGGCTGGGGTTGAAAAATAATGTGTTATTAAATATCTCCAGAGTCAGTGGAAGGAAACAGAGCCAAGGTACTAGTGTAGTTGAATTAAGGGCACAATAGAAACAACAACAGTTTCCCACCATTTTATTGAAGAATTTAAAA